>MU619260.1:258254-278517 GCA_025201805.1 Parasitella parasitica
AAAAAAAAAAAAAAAAAAAAATCTCGACAAATTCGACAGCCTCAACAATATCGATAGCAAATGTGATAACTAGTATGCTTTATTTAGACATGAAAAGGACATCAAGGATAAAGTACATATGCAAAAACGGTCAAGTTCATAATGAGAGTTAATGGCATCTGATTGCTACAAACACTACAATCTGCTGTGGTGAAGGTGGCCATCTTGGGGTAACAGGATTTTGTTTGTTTTTCTTTTTTATCAACAGATATCCCCAGCGACATCATGGAAAACCTCGTTAAAACTGTATAGTAAACACATGTCGAACACGGAAGAATCATAAATTACTAATACTTGATTGATAACAAAGGAAAAGGCATTCAACTCTGAACAAGTAACTGCTACCATTAAAGAAGTCAGTAAGACAGTACTAGAGTTAGAAAAGCAAAGAGAACATTAGGATTAATACATAAATATATAAATTTAGATAGTCGAGGCTACCTTGACTGATGCAGAATATTCGCATGGAAAAGTCGCTAGCTGGAACGCTAATATCATTGAAACGTGTATAACTAAATTGAAAGAAATCAGCAAGGATTACAAATATATAGGTAATACAGCGTATAGGGATGAAATGATTATGACGAGTATTAAGCATTATTTCTATGATGCTAGTTACTTGTACGATATTCCAGAATAAGGGCGCTGGTTTCTATGTTGGAAGCCAAGTCTATTGGGACAATCAAAATGACGGTAGCGCCAGTTACAGACACGAATCGAAATCACTAACTGCTATAGTCAATGTGTATGCTTTGAGAATCAACTAGAAGCAGTTGGTGCATTTATATGCTTTTATTCATTAAAAATCGTCTAAATTGATATCATTCAATACGACGGATTTGATATCAAAGTCCAATCCCTCAAAGCCTTTTTGAATATCATCAATTTTGTTGGGTGTGCTGACTACAACTACATTACTCGTGTCTGGCTTAAACATGTCTACAAAATACTTGCTCAACACACGCTGCAAATCGCCCACCGTTACAGCCTATTGTGTCATGCAATTAATATCAAAACTTGCTTGCAAGCATCTTTAGTGACTCACCTGAATAGCAATCAGCATGTCTTGGTTGTACGTAGCAGGCATCATTTTCAACACTTGATTTACAAATGATTGAAGTGCGGCACGATCCATTGTATTTTCTCTAGCAACTAGACTATAAATGACCGCACTCTTGGCCCCGTCAACAGAGGAATTATCGATTTCCATTTCATGGTTTGCCAGCTGCTCAACAACAATTTTTGCTTGTTCAAATGCTTTGAATGCATCAGGAGAGCGGTAAATTGTAAAGTTTATCAGGCCAGATTCAATATTGGCATCCAAGAAACACGAATAAGCTAGCCCTTGGCCTCGGATCAGCTTCCAAAAGATGCCCTCCATTGTGTCTAATAATTCAATCATTACTAGCAGAGGAGCGATATCGGGATCATCAAATCTGTCAGGCCCCTTTACAGAATGAAGAGAGAATGAGTTTTCAATGGTAGGTAATGTGACCAATAGACAGTGATTGCCAGGTTTGAGACCTGCAGACTTGAGCACCTTTTTTGCCAAGGTGATGGGCGTCAAAGGTTTCGTAGCTACGGTAGGGGCGAATTCCCTGAAAGCAGTTCTGGGGGTCTTGAGATTTAAAATGTCACCTGTAACATGAATACGAATGTTTTCAGGAGAGCAGAGATGAGAGCGGAACTCGTTCAACTCGTCAATAACAGAGGATGGATCATTGTCTAATCTCTTGACCATGTCTTGCAAAAAGGTATTCTGAAACAAAATGTTGCGAGCTGCGTTGACCGACTTTTTGGGATCCATTTGAAGAGCACGCATAGTAGCGCTACCCATGTCATGGCCATCTCTCTTGGCTTGAGGAATATCATTCAAGATCTGTGCTGCAACAATCTTGAGTCTTTCAGCAGTAAACTTGGTATTCCACAGGATATCACGCAGCCATCGGATGGCAGCTTCGAATTTAGAGCTGCTCGCTTTCAAGCTGAAAACGGCTAGTTCTCTGAAGCCAAAGTTGGTCCCAAGAGTGGCATCATATTCAATAGTATCCTCGCCCAACCCCTTTACAATGTCCTCATAGGCAACCAATTTACCGTTCTTCTCGATGGGAAGAGAAAAGATGCTTTTTAAAAAGAGCCTTGTATACAACAGTAAATGCGTGGGGATGGATGAAGTGCTGATGTGCGCAGAAAGCTTGATGAAATGAGACTTGACATGATCAAACTGAATGAACAAAGGTATATCAGCACTGTTGTCCTCGTTGATATACTGCTGGACTTGATTGGAAATCTCCTCGTCATTATTTCTAGCAGTTGTTACGTTGATAAACTTGATGGACGAAGCAGAGGGAATTTTGAATCCCTCAAGTAACTCTTTGGGCACAGGAGTGTCATTTTTGGCCATAGCATCATCCAGTTTCTTTTGAAGCTGCTTTAATTTCTCCTCACCAAGGTCGGCACGTTGCCTTTCAATACGGTTGATTTCTTCCTGGGATTGCTGTTCGGCAAATTCTGCAGAAGGCTTGCCAAATAATGTAACGCGAGGAGCGTCAATGTACCATTTCGACAAGACATTCAACCAATCTTCCACAGTGTACTTGGCGAGAATATTCAAGTATTCCCGGTCCTTTACAGCCTCCTTGAGATTTTTACCATCGAGAGTGCCATACAGAAAGTCGGAAATGGCAACGCCAGCAGCAGTTTCGTGAGCGTCAGTTTCTGCACTGTTTAATAGTTTCAACGTTTCCTTTTCAATAACGGTAGCCATTCTTATCATGTCAATCTCTTTGTCGACTACAAGACGCTTCAAGGTAGAAAAGAATTTTGGTGGCAAGTTTTCAATCTCTTCAATAGGGACACTCGAAGCCGTAAACACCAAAGTGGATTTCAAATGATCAGTGATGTGGAAATCGACATCTGTGCAGAGGGCGTCTTCAGTCTCTACAAACTCTCTTTGTAATACAGATACAGGTGAGTCGGTAAGATACGTGTTCAAAACTTCCAATTCTTTTTGAACAAGGAAATCCTATTGTAGTCTGTCAGACGTTTTGTTTGTTTGAATACGTCGATATAAAAAGTCATCCTACAGTACACATGGGGCCATTCCATGCGATAAGCACAGTGCCCATCGACTCATCTTCGTCAGCAAAGAGGACGGTTTCCTCGATATTCCCTTCTAAATTGGGAAAGTCGCCAGTACTAATCCAAGGTCTTTGCATTTCAGGCAAAGGACCCTTTTTAATGATGGATTCCTCCACAGGTTCTAGTGCTTTTAAAAGCTCGTTCTTTTCCACCTTGCCAGTGATAATCAGGCAAAGATTGTCAGGTCTGTAGTAAGACTTGTGATAGTCACGAACTATTCAGCATTTTGTCAGAACACCATGAAATGTATACACATGTGAAACAAACCCCCTCCCCAATAAACCCTCACTTACTCTTTTCTACAGATAACTCACGGAGTCTTTCCATAAGGCCGCCAGTTTCTGATCTGTATCCGCAGTTTTCGGGATACATTATTCTTTTCATGCGAAGATGAAGTCTATCATCGCCTAGGTTCTGGCATCCTTGCATTTCACTGTATACAACCTGGTGCAGGGTTGTCAATATTCTCTGTCTCTCATCCAATCACACAGCAACTTACACCAGCATCTTCGCCTTTTCCGTTGATATGATGTACCTCGGTATGATAGCCCGATTCGGTCAAAGTAGGATACAAAATATGATCGACATAAATAGGCAACAAGTTTAGAAACCCCTCTGATCCAGCGGTTGTAATAGTGTAACAAGTGTGATCAACATCAGTCCACGCATTGGTTCCTTGAGCAATTGCTCGATTTGCAAGTGAATCCAAGACGCCCTTTTGCAACATGTCAACATACTATCGAGAGCAGCGTAAATTACTCTACCTTGTATGGATACTGATCGCTTCCAAGGAAAACAAGGCTAAACATGATGTGTAAATACGTGCCTATGCCGAGAATATTATAATAGCTACTTACTGTTCCAATGTATGAGGACAGCCAAAGTCATCGAAGCCTACAACACAAACCATATTAGATGGAGCATCCACTTGAAAAAAAAAAAAATATGCCTCCTTACTCTCAGTAGCTAATGCGAAATAGCCATTTACAAGTGGCGCTAAATTAAAAAGAAGAATCTCAATCAAAAATGCTGTGGTAAATAATGCAGCCCTCCCCATACCTTCGATGTCTGCCAGCATGACAGTTAGCCCTGTTTTTTCACTCTTGAGTTTTGTAAACGTAACTCCAAAATCAGTGGGCACAGTACACACTTGTTTAAAATTGCTCATTTTTATTTTCAATTGATACGGAAGAAGAAGAACACAAACAGCTTTTTGAAACGCGAGGCTTTTTATGCGACTCTGGGCGGTCACATAATGTCAAATGAATTTATCCTTCTGCCTCCATTGGCTGATGCAATGTCATCGCCTCTAGCTTTATTATGGTACCGGTACTAGGTGCACATGCGTCAGTTGGGGCTGCTGTCTCAAACAGAGTCGCCGCGTCACTTGCAGTCGTTGCATCTGTAGGACGCATGACACCATCCAATGTTGATGTATCCATTGGTTGGTCCCTGGTTGCCAGCTCACGGGAGACTTGTGCTTGGTTGTTGCTATTGGGTTTGGTTACCACATAATCTGTGTTTTCCCAGGTCCAGATGATTGGCTTCCGCCATGCATTCAGTTCTTCTTTGCTTAGAGGTGCCAATTTTAACTTGTGCATGCTTCTGAGATGCGCGCGATATTCAGCTCGGGTCTGCCAAGATCTGTCGCAAGACTTGCAGTAAAAGTTGGGGTCATTGATGTCTGGTTCGACTCCTGGAGTCGGTTTGCAGGCGCCAACTCTGTCAATAACCATCTTGTGAAAACTAACGAGATGGTATCGATAGCGCTCCCAGCTAGGGAAGGTGTAGCTGCAAGACTTGCAAAAGAAGTTTGGATCAGTCTCGTCAGGAACAACACCTGGAGTAGGATAGTATTTTCGATTTCGTCCCGTCTCTTTCTTGACCTCGTACACTACCAAGTGTTGCACCCGCAGATGCTGAATATATCTTTGCAAGCCCTTGGCTGTCGTGCAACACAAATGGCAGTAGAGCTTTTCTACATTGAAATCAGACAGCTTGGGGTAAGATCCACCGTCATCAACGGGCGGTTTCATCAACTCCAAATGCCTGTAAGACAAATGCAGCTTGTAACGACGTGTGGTGGGAAAGCTCAAATCACACGAGATGCAGTGATTGTTCGGGTCATTAGGGTTTGGCTTCACGAGAGTGTTGTTCTTGCTTCGGCGTATGAGGGGGACCAGTTCCATCTTATGAACAAGGCGAAGATGTTGTCGGTAGTACTGCGCGCTTTTCATGCTTCGTTTGCAAGACTTGCAGTAAAAATTGGGGTCGTTCGTGTCAGGAGTTATCATTGGATTCGGCTTATTCAGAGGATCCAGCTTCATCTTGTGTGTACATTTCAGGTGAGCTCGGTACTTTGGCCTGTCAGCAAACGTAAAGTCGCAAGAACGACAGTAAAAGTTTGGATCGTCAACGTCAGGGATAATGGCAGTATTGACGTTGTACTTTGAGCTTGGCAGTTTGTCCAGCTTGATCTTGTGTCTGTACTGTAAATGGCCTCGATAATGAGACCGGTTTTTGAACTGCTTCTCACAAGAGATGCAGAAATAATCTGAAGACTGGATATCAGGTTCGACATTGGGATTAGGAATAGTTACAATCAGTTGTCTTGAGGGCTTCATGCCATGGCGTCTCTTCAAATGGCTACGAAAGTCGCTAACGTTGGGATAGGCCACAGTGCAGGAGCGGCAAAAGAAGTTTGGGTCATCAGGATCAGGTAGAATGCCTGGCGTGGGTGTACAAAGCTTGACTAAGGGCTGCAGCTTCATATTATGGCGGGTTCTCAGATGTGTGCGGTAGTCATTGCTATGTCGAAAGGTCTTGCAGCAAGATCGACAATAGTTGTTTGGGTCCTTGACATCTGGTTCAATGTTTGCATCAGGATAAGTCATGGTTCGCAATGGAGTCACTTTATGAACGGCCATCAGATGGTTTCTAAAGTAATGTCGGGTATCATACGTTTTGTTGCATGAGCAGCAATAAAAGTTGGGATTGTTTATATCAGGCTCCACTCCATCTTGAGGTTGCGCAACCAGCGACTTTAGGTTCATTTTGTGCATTGCCCGCAAATGAATTCTGTAATCGCCCCTTGACTCGTACGTTCGATTGCACGAACGACAGTGGAAATTAGGGTCTGCAGGATCAGGCTCAACGCCAGGAGTAGCTTGGCTGATTTCTAGCAACGGCTCAAGTATCATCTGGTGAGGTCTTTTCAGATGGTTTCGATACCTTGTTCTGTTTTCGTATTGAATGTCGCAGGATCTGCAGCGAAAAGTGAGGTCGTTGACGTCCAATTTAATGTTGGGGTCGAATGTTCTTCGGCTGGTCATCCTTACGTGATGCGTATTGTGGTAATGGCTGATAAACAGGGCCAAAGTTGCAAACGTCGTTTTGCAGGAAAGACAATAGTTATGGGCATTGGGTATGTCTTTTCCGTCTGCGTTAAACTCTTTGATGTTGTCAAGGTTCATTTTATGCACGGAAACCAAATGGCTGTGGTAGGCACCAGAGGTCCTTTTGTACTCGGCATCGCACGAACGACAATGTGAGTTTGTATCGTCCATGTCGGGAATGCCACCAGTGTTCCTTCTCATTCTGAGTGCCTTGGCAGGGAATTCCATCCAGTGTTTCGCGTTCAAATGATGAAAGTAACTTTTTCGATTAGCGAACTTTGCTTGACAAGCACGACAGTAGTTGTTTTGGTCCTTGGGGTCGGGCTTGATTCCTGGAATTGGCTTGTATTTCTTTACGATTGATTCAAGCTTCATGTGATGTATTCTTGTGCAGTGCTTTCGAAAGCTCCAAAGTTGCGTATCTGTGGTATTGCACACTCTGCAGTACAAGTTGGGATCACGAGGATCTGGCAAAAAATCTATGTATCTGAGTGGTTAGTTGACTAAACAAATAAGAAGAAAAAAAAAAAGGCGTTGAGCCTAGCTACCCTCTTGTGCATTCAGCAAGCTTGATGAACCCGTGTTTGTTTCAGCCATGTCGACAGCATCGCTCTCATTCAAAAGATCGTCATTGGCGATTTCCTGTTGCCCTACTATAACTCCCTCCATTTTCACAGTCGGCTCTTCCTTGATGGCTGGGCTATTATCAGCTTGTGCAACGGATGGAGCCTCGACTGTGGAGCTATCATAACGCTCAGTCTCATTTTTGATTTGCAATTTGGAAAACCAGTTTGTAATAGAAGTTTGCTGTCGGTTCTTTTGCCTTAAAGCGGCATTCTCGGAAGCTCTAGCGGAGGATTTCGTACGTTTAGCTCGTGTCATTTTTTGGTTAAGAAGAAGTAAAAGGAATTAAGGGACAAACTGCTCCTGCTTGCTTTTTGAACGAAAAGTTCGCTCATTAAAAAGCTACTGTGTCACTGAAAGCGCAAGACCTGGCTACGTTTATTGTATTCTGGCAAACAAAATGAAATGCTTTATTAAGCCCACACGGCTGAACTGTCGACACCCTTGGCTTTACCATCTTGGTACGTTTTACTCAACTCGTTGTATTGTTTCTTGATTTCTTGGACGCGCTGCTTGAATTCTTCAGCTTTGACCGTTTCCATGGTATCAACAACCTGAGCAACAGAACGCGAGGTGAAAAAGTGATTATCAGAGTTATACAGTGGCCTGCTCTTTAAGCTCTCCTCGGTATCTGTAGGCGCTCTAACACGGTAAACCTCCTCCAAGATTTGAATGTCGTAGGGGATAGCAAATTCATCTCTAGAATCCTCATATGTAAACAGGTAATAGAACTCGTTGAACCCGGCCCAAGTAATGGCGCTCAAGCATAGCGAACAGGGCTCATGTGTGGCGTAAAAGACGCAGTCTTTTGGGCTTGGTCTTGATTCCTTTGGGATTTGTGTAAAAAACTCTTGGATACAGTTTGTCTCTCCATGCAGCAATGGTGATACCTGCTCGTTGTTCGTAGAGGCATGCACTAGTTCCAAAGTGTCCTTTTTGAAGATGGCAGCACCGAAAAGTTTGGAACCAGAGGAAACGCCTCTGGCAGTCAGTGGGATGATCTTGTTGACAGTGGTATCAAAAAGAGTGTTGATCAGATCCTCTGGCGTATGCTTGGATTTTTCAAATGGCATTTTCTGGAGAATTGTCTAAAATATTATTATACTTTACGCTAGTGGTATTTATAGTAAAGATTGAAGAGATATTCGTAACACAGAATGGAAATTCGATGTGAAAATAATCTGCAATATACCGCCTATCTCAAAAGAAAGTTTATTTTTGACATTCCTATCAATTAGTCCCCAAGATCAACGTTGCTTTAAACTTATTGAAACACCTATTCCCACAGTTGACAATTCCCATGCAGTCGAATAGATCCTCCATATATACCTGGCATATTATTCCCATGCTACAGCAAACGAAGCCAAATATACATGGTATATATATGCTGCAAGGGAATTAGCCCATCTTAAAACAGAAAATCAACATCATATGGATTTAAATGAAAGAAAGTTTATTTAGATGCAGTAAAAGCAAAATAAAACTGAAGCCAGACAGAAAGCAGAAAACGAGGGTTATAAAGAAGCTGTCCATCAAGAGACTCAAGCACTATCATCGTCATCTGTAAGTTATTCAATGTCCTGTAAGGAGAAAGAACTAAACGAATGCAAAAAGGCAAAAGTATAATTTGCATTTCCTGACAAAGATGATCAAATACTTCAAGTTTTATTTACACAAGCCCAAGGTGAGCGAACAAAATATTGGGTCGAAATCTCCTAGGGTGGAATCAATAAAGAGAAATTTATCTAAAGACACTTTGAGGTTGGAAGACAAACAGGGGAGGGGACAAAGAAAAGGAAAGTGTAGATGTAAAATATACAGTGTGGGTGAAGGAGACGGATTAAACCTCGTAGTAGCTACGCTACTCATCCAGTCTTTAGCGACGGAAGTACAGCCTTTTCATCAACTGGGTTTTCACTAAGGTCGCAGCCGAGGGTCTGCTACTCGCGAGTGCCGAGGGTCATCAAGCAAGATGCCTACGCTACTTTGAAAATATTGAAATATTGTATTGTGGGAAATACATTTCTGCTTTCGTCTTTTTTGCAAGGATTGATATTAAGGCGATTACGTCATATCGGAATCGAGATAAATAAAAAGACGCATTAACATGTTGCAGATTAAAAGGCCAAGCGTTAATGTGGCAATTATGTGAGTGGATTTTTGATCGAAGTAGATCTGCTCAATTTTCTGAATCTTACGTTTCAAGGTTATGTTCTTTAAAGTCCATCTATTCCAGCATTTTTAAATGCACTAAAACCCTGGTAATTGCAAATGCTTATGTAGAAGTATTTCTTTCGTGATATTGATTTTTTTTTTCCTATATAGAAACAATCAAAAGCAACTTTTGAGACATCGGCCATCGCTGCCACCACTGCTTTTGCAGACTGTGCCGTACTTACTATTACTGAACTTGCTAATAGCAGTATTGGTGTTAGTGATAATCTTGATGAAGGTGATAATGTTACTATCAAACCCGATAAAGCTGACAACACTGACGGTGATACTGTTGAGGTTGCTGAAAATGCTAATGACAATGCTGGTGAAATTGATAATGCTAATGTTATTGCTGGTGAAGTCGCTGATACCGGTGATACTATCGCTAATGATACTATTGACTGCATCCGCTCTCGGCTTACCTCTCTAAAGCAAAGTTGTTTTCGGACCATGAAGAAATTTATAAATTGCTTATGTCAGGTTGTGTCAATATGAATGCTGTCCAAAGATCTCAGTATAAGCGTATTCTCACTGAAAGCGACTACGATAATATTATCCAGCAATGTTACCAAATGAAACAGTTCGAGCCTATTCCCACTGAGATTGATCTTATCATTAATGAGATATTTGATGCTTTGTTGCCTTTTATATTTGAGTAGGTTTTATGTCATTTATTCGAGCTTACGGTCTTACTGATATCTTTAAATTCTAGTCGTAATACAAATCAGGCTATTAGTACTATTGATACAATGAAAGCAGCAGTTCAAGATAAAAAGTCCACCAGATATATCATTCACGATATTGTTTCACACATGTAGGTAACTCTATTCTATCAAAACATTATGAAAAGAAAAGTAGTAACTGAAAATCTCATTCATACGCATATAGCATATCTAACATGGCATGTCGGGAAAATCAAACATTGAGTTTAAGAAAGCAGCAGTATAAGACAATTTAGTGAATCATCAGCAAAGCAAAAATATCAGGATTAATAGCTGCATTCTCAACCAGGTTAACTTGATGACTGACTCAACAGACAACACTATTTTATACTATGACTTTATCGAAAGACATGGATATTTGGCTCAATTATTTGAGTATAAAGATGTTTATATATGTCAAAAGCTACAATCTATCACTATCCCTACCTGTATGCTTGAATTGGAATTATTTCGTTTATCTCTGAAGTTTATGTTCGTTTGGAAATATCACATAATTAACTTGGACAACAAAATCATTCTCGCCAAGTTGAACAAAGAACAACAGTTCCTGCCTGCAGACATTAGCAGTACGATTAGTCCTTCTCGTTCTCCACCTCATAATGTTCAGCCAGTTCAGGTGTAGTTGTCGCCTTCTAATGCTAACAAGAGAACTCGTTTCGTGTTTGAGGAGGACCAAAAATAATTTAATTTCAATGCTCACACTGTAATCCTTCATTACATTTAATCAAGTAGTTTTTTAATTATAATGCATGTATACCTTATCCATTTGATATCCTATTATAAGCACTGTGATTACGAGGAAAGATTTAAATTTAGTCAAAATATAACAATTACTATAATTAAAAAGACAAGAGACGATGTTAACACAAACATGTCAATTGTGGCATCACCATTGCTAGGCCTTAATTTATCTTTGCCCTTTCACTTTGTGAAAAAAAAAAATATTATTTTTTCCCAAAATGATAGACAGAAGTTTCTAATTGTATAAAACGTTTGCATGTTGCTATAGAATTCGTATATAATCATTCCACAAATCCACATGATGAAATTGCAATCACTACCATGCGCCAGCCAAAGCTCTCTGTTATTGTACACATTATTTGAAATGTATCTGATAAAGTTTTGCTTTTCCTGATAGGCTCATATAGTTTATCATCAACTGTTTCTTTTAGATCAATTCAAATAACAATGACCAAGATCTTGCTCACAAGAAGTAGTACAATATCCAGTGGTTACAGGGCCAAACCAGGCCAACCTGAAGGATAAAAAAATAATCCGTTTCTAATTGATAAGCTATGTTTGAGAATAGGACCTATTTATCTTAAAAAACATATGTCTGATACTTTTTCATCAATATCTCTTAAGATAATATATGTGGAGAAGACAATCTACAATGCACAAGAAGTGCCAAATTGTTTTACCTTGTTGAAATGCACCAGATAGTAACTACGATCTTCTGGGGAGTCATTTAGTGCATTTCTAAGCATTTAAATTGTTTATAAAGAGTGTAAATTCAATCGAAGCGGTGAAAACAGGTAGATTGGCGATCATTAAGTGTGATGTCGACATGCTGGTATTTGTGATCCTTTCCAAGAGCTAATTGATAGTTCCAACTGCAATTTAAAGGCTACTTGTATTTCATGGTTTGTCAACTCCCGTGCCCTTGTTTCATTTGGCATAGGACGTTATTGAATATGCAGTTTATGTAATATTCATAAGCCATCATCAACCAATGCGGAGCATAAGACTAATTGGTTGACTGGCTCTTTCAACGCTTCTTTCCAGTTTGATAATTTTTCAACCACTCATCATGGCTTTTTCACTTTATGGGGCATTACCTCCATCCAAATCAGATAAAACAGTCGATAATACCAAAAAAGAGACATCATCTGGTCAACCAAATGGGCTATACTCGTCTTTGCCTGCACCAGAATCAGGGCCCACCATTTTTCAAAGTAATTCTCAGTCGTCGTCTTTAACAACAACAACAGCAACAACAGCAACAACAGCAACAACAGTAGCAGCAGCAGCAGTTTCAAACACATCAGAATCGACTTCTGTCTCGAATAATCACCCAGCTAAACAACCAGGTAAGGTAGCCAAGATGGAAATGATGAAATGAATGCTTAATCGAGCGCTTAGGATGGTCTGCCATCAATACCTTTAGACCCGTTTTACGCAGACCTACGATCCAAGCAAAACCAAAGCTCAACAGGCCCTTTATTCCTGCTGGAGCAACTCTTGTTTCGACAAAAACAATTACAAAGGAGGACAGAGAAAAGGAACGACTGGTTGAATCTGAAGCGATAAAAGCCTCTTCTGCCGACGAGCACAAGAAAAACGACAATATTGATTTAGGTGCAATTCCATTGTTGACGACTGCAGACGATGTCAATGGATTTCGTGCAACGCAAAAGGCAGGTAAAAAGAAAAAGAAAGGTTTGAAAGCTGCTGCAGCCGCACCTCCCCAGGCTATTGTGTTTAATATGCTGGAAGATTACGACCCTCATCGACCCAATGACTATGAACAATACAAGGAGGAGCGCAAAGAATTAAAGGAACAGCAAAAAAGAAAGAGAGAGTGGGAAAAGAAGCAGGATATGGATGGATCATGGTCAAGGTCTCGTTCAAGATCATATTCTGGATCTAGGTCCAGATCCAGAACAGCAAGCCCTGAGAGACACACACCACTGGCGCCCAAGCAGGGTACCAATGCGACAAGAATTAATGTCAACGAAACAGCGGATGATGCCTATATGCGAAGACTAAAGATGAGCCAACAGCAACAGCCGCTGCCACAGGTGATGCCCGATCCACCGAGGTAAGTAAGCACACTACATATTCAGGTAAATACACAAATATTTAGTCTGTTTCTGTAGAGCGCAAGAACTGCATCCAGCGCAACACAGCCTTGTTGCTGATAGTAGAAAAGATACGCCATCTCAGGTCATTTTGCTCACCAATATGGTTGGACCAGGCCAAGTGGATGACATGTTGCAAGAGGAAACAGCAGAAGAGTGCTCAAAGTACGGAAAGGTCGAGAGGTGTCTTATATTCGAAGTGCCCCGAGGAAAGATTAGTGATGAGCAATCAGTTCGTATTTTTGTTCAATTTTCCAGCGCAGAGTCGGCAAGAGACGCCATCCAGGATTTAAACGGCCGGTTCTTTGGCGGCCGAATAGTGTCTGCGAAATTTTTTGACATTAAGCGATTTGAGAAGCTGGATCTGGCCCCTTGCAAGGAGGAGCTATACCAGCAAAGTCAAGAGGGGGGCCACTGCGCAGTCTGAAAAATGGGTGTAGTAGTAATGGTGTTGGATTGTAATTTTGGGCCTTGAATTCATAAAACCTCCTTTCTTTATCTTTTCTTTTTACGAGTTGTGTTTACAGCAATAATGAATGGGTAAAATGTCAATTTTTCTTTTAACATGTAAAAGTGAACTGTATCAATTAATGGCTCGTCTTGTGTAAAAAGATTGGACTATGACTTGCATTCTCGCATTCTAATGAGTCTGGCAGGTGTGCTGGCTGACTCGAGAGCCAAAACAACAGACGATGAAGTGGAAAGGCTATTATCGAAATGCCCCGACATTACTGTGATTCCAATGGAGGATATAAACATCAGTGTGCCCAGCCAGCAGTCTAGTGCTGGACGCATGGTATCTATATTTTATGCTGGTTTGTACAAAACTCCTCTACTGACACGCTTCATATAGACCCACCGCTATCAGCAAACTTTGGATGCTTTGATCAGATACACCGCGGGTGCTACTGAAGATAGACAAGTTGAACTTGTACCTCGAATTCTCAGCTATTTAAAGCATCTGCCAAGCTACGAATGGGACGAGCAGATTTTCACCACGGGCTCCACACTACCCGACAATGTTACTTACTGCCTTGTTTCTGGCTTATTAGACATTGCCCACCAACGCTTTGCATTGCGACACACCATATACGACACACTGTGGAACTATGGAAAATGCATTATTAATTTCATGGACACAACCAGCAAGGAATACATTGTCTATTTTATACTCCCTTCTTTGGCAGGTTTAGCCCGTGCATTGCAAGTGTCGCCTTATTTATACAAAGCCTATCAACTTCAAGCTCTCTGTGAATACATGCAGCCATTGATAGTGGACAAGACACTGGAGAACATTAGAAATGCCATTGATGGTTGTTTAAAAGATTGCGATATTGCAGCCTACAGCAGACGTGTTTTGGAGAGTTACTGGGAAGCAGGAATGCCTCTTGGCTCGAATAGAATCATTCATGATCTGCTCATCATTCTCAGAAACGTCACTGCTCGTGTTATTGCTATCTCAGACCCTACAAATGATCAGCATGAGCAAGTCAGCCTAGAGAAACTGCATCTCACGACAAACATTGAAGGCGCATGGTCGGATTTGATGAAAAAAGCAGCAGAAGGCGTGCGACCCCTAGGCGATCAAGTTTCTGAGACGGAAAAGAAGCTAAACAAGAGCCTCAGAGGCATCTATGTCATGAGTTTGGGCTATTTTGATGATATCAGAAAATACGCCGTGAAGCGAGAGAACGAAGGCAAGAAATGGTCGCTTGATTCATACATGAAGGAGATTATGGGCACAAGTCTCCAAGTAGCAGGATTGTCCTCTGTCTACTTGCACCAAGTAGATGATGTGCTGATCAACTATGTCTACGAGTGTCTGTTCAAGAATCCCAATGGCAGCGACGCTTGGGTTCATGTTGCCTCTCTTGATACAGCTGTTCTCTTGGCAATAAAGTAAGTGTGTGCTCCTAAAGGTTATGTGCAGCATGTGTCTAATCGTCTTCTAGTTTCCCGGCTTTAAACAACAAAATGACTAAAACTATCTGCCGCTATCTGGCTACACCATCGCCAGTGTTTGAATTGGTTACAGGATTGGATCAACAAACAATGACCATGCAAAAGTTCGCCATTGTTCGTTTAGCCCAATGTGTGCAGGTAAGTCCAATCCATAAATATACATGTCACCCCTGACCCAACTAATCATCTCGGCAAAGACTCAAGCCGCAACGCAAATGCGTCAAGCCGCCAACTCGACCTTTTATGCTCTTTTGAATGAAATTACTCGCTTTTCCGATGAAGATACGGGCAGCAAGCAACCGTCTCTAGTGCACTCAAACAGCATTTCAGGTGCCCCTGCTGTCGAGCTTTTAAATGAATCGCAAAAGCAACAAGTTTGTGTCAATGCACTATCTGCTATTGTCGGCGTAGCTGTTTATCTCGAGGATGAGTCGGTAAGTGAGCTATAGAACGAGCCACTGATATTATAAGCCAACCACATTGCTTTGTATAGATTATATCCCAGGCGTATTCCGTACTGTCGTTGCGTCGTAAATCCTTTTCTATTTCAGCAATTACAACACTAACTAGCAGCCTTGTTGATCTTGCACTTGTTAGCTCGCTGAGTGTGTTTCGCGATATCATCAACTTGTTCTCGGTACTAAGTAGAGAGTCTCTCATGGTGGACAACAAGCAGCTCACATCAGCCATCCTCGACGCCCAGTTTGACCTCGCTAAAAGACTGTCAGATAAGCCTGAGCATTACGATTGCTACCTCAGCAACATGCTGGGACTTTTCGTGGAGAATGGCAACACAATTCAGCGCATGATTAGTAAAAACAAAAAGGAATCGGAATTGCCCTGGATAACCAAACTAGGCAAGCTTTTACCAGTGATTCGCACTCTGCTGGAGCATGATGACTTTAATCCTCATTTGAACCCGAGCGAAGACACTGTATCTCTCTTCCGCAACACTTGGTTTCATTGTGTTTTGTTTGGTTTTGTAACGGAATCAATATGGATCCGGGAATGGCACGATTCAATGCTTCTTATCGCCAAAAAGACACCTGCTCTTGTCATTGAAAGCGCCACAAATTACCTCGAGAGTGATTTGGAGTACAATTCTGTATTGCGCGGGGCAAACACTTCTGATCGAGATATTGGACTGTTGCGACAGAAGCTAACGACATTTTTGCCAGCACTGGCATATGACACCAAGAACTTTTCGTTTGCTCAAATTGTGTTTGCACTTAGTGTCTACCACATTGAGATGATGAGAAGTAAAGCGGGCGACTGCAGCTATATCCTGCGTTATTTTATGAACGATGGCGTCAGCAACAGCACCATGTCCAATTGTCTAGAGACTATCGCAGATCGAGTGGTAACTGCTTATATCAAGGATGCTTCATACAAAGCTGCGTTTCAAAATCTGGACAGTGAACTGCGCACCCAAATGACCAATCTGCTCAAACTGTGCTGCCATCGCCTACGCAAGGTGCATTCCTTGGCTGTCAGAATATCAGAACGCATTGTAACAACATTTCCTCAGGTTTTTGCCGAGAAATCACTCATCACCTTGCTGCTGGAGCTGGTGCAACTTCTCTGGCTGAGTTGCGAAGCTGAATACCGTGA
Source organism: Parasitella parasitica (assembly GCA_025201805.1). Lineage (NCBI taxonomy): Eukaryota > Fungi > Mucoromycota > Mucoromycetes > Mucorales > Mucoraceae > Parasitella > Parasitella parasitica. Next base: position 274,824 of record MU619260.1, read on the forward strand.
CGAATACTACCCTACGTTCCAGTTTACATCGCCCCGAGTTGGCATTAGTATAGAGCTGGGCGATTCATTCAATTATCGCAAGGATATCTGTTCTCATATGTATGAAAATGGCAAAAAATGGCTTCAAATATCCATGGATCGTGCTCCCATGGAGATCAATGGCCTTTTGCAGGACTACCTTGCTGAATATGTGCGTTATGATCCCGGGGTTCCTATTGATTCAGCACATCTGGGCAGAACGTTGGCTTTGGAAGTAGGCAAAGCAGCAGCCAAGAATGACATGACAGTTGATTTTGTGCCTCGTGTGCGTGGCGTTCATTTGGATGATTCTTCTGACTTTGTGGACGGATTTACCTCAAGACGCTACTTTATTGGAGAAGTGAGTGGCATTGAGTATCTGGCAGGAATGCGCCATGGTGCCGACAAACTGCCCGACAACAATACCGGCACTGGTCTGACTGAACAGGTGCCTATTGTCTGTAACACATTGCAGGCACTTTTAGATGATGTCAAGCAAAAGCGTAAAGTCCCCGTAGATCGTTTGCGACGCACGATGCTCCAAGCAGCTAGTTTTATCGTGTCTTTGCCCACCATTCATCCTGATCTGATTACGTACATAGTGCGTATTCCTGTCCATATATTTACCCCCGAGTCATTGGAAATTGGTACAGACGTATGGAATTGGGTTCTTGTTGAAAGATCAGACATTGAAAAACGCTTGATGGTGGAAATTCTAAATATGTGGAGCTGGGCCCAGAGATACAGAAAGGGTCTGTTTTCTCCCAAAATGAATGCAAAACATCCTTTTGTGAGCAGAATGACCTATGCCCCTTCCGATAGATCGATCATTGAGAAAAGCAACCGCAACATGACACGCCTCTTTACGCCTCATGTCGTTTGGATCAAGTTCTTGACCAGTCGATTCTACGCCATTCGCCATCGCAGCAAGCATCTAATCAACATGCTGATTCGTCTGCTGCAAGATACTTTTCACAATTCGCATTTGATGAGTACCCACCCTTTTGCCCGTCTTCCCCGGTTCCAATTGCTCTTTTTGGGCATGAAAATCCTTCATTCTGCTCAGATGGAAGCATTGGCAGAGTACCGCTTCCGTTCTCTTGTATATGGCTCTGCTTTCAACTGGTTTTCGTTACCGCCCAAATGGCATTATGGCTCGCGAAAGAGCTATGCATTGGTAGAGCAAAAGATGCTTACAGACTTTTACGGCGTTGTCATCAACGACACACCTCGCCTAAAAGATCTAGTCACTAGCTCTACCTTTCGTAACAGTAGCTCGAAAATTGCCTCTGGTCTCTACATGTTCCTGAGCGACAAAACCAAGGATGACATTTTGCGAGAACACAAACTGACAAAACGATTACTCTTACTACTGCTGGATAGTGAGTTATCCCGTCTTTCTGTTTGGTGCAATCCGTTGAACGCAGTTGGTCCTGGCTATCCTGCAAACTACATTGGAAATACTGAGAAATCATTTACCACTGACGACAGCTGGAAGGAAATGGTTCGCTTTGCATGGGAGACGTCTCCCAAGGTAGCTGTTCAGATGGCTGCACGATTTGTGCAAGTTGCAGTACAAAGAGAGCTGCACACGTTGATCGCCAACAACACCCTGGATGTAGTAGATGTTCCTGAGGCGCTAGAGATTCTGCTAGGGGAAAAAGTGCAACCTAATGCCAAGCTCGACTTGCGTTACTTAAAGTACTGGGCTCCTGTTCCTGCAATCACTGCTGCAAACTACTTTATGCCAGCTTACGGCAACCATCCTCTGATCTTGCAGTATGCTATGCGTAGTTTGGAATATTATCCCGTCGATACAGTATTCTTTTACGTACCGCAAATTGTGCAGGCGCTTCGTTATGATGAGTACGGCTATGTCGAAAGATATATCATGGAAGCAGGACAGGTATCCCAATTATTTGCACATCAAATCATATGGAATATGAGCGCCAACTTTTATGTTGATGCTGATAAAGAGTGTATCAAGGTAAAACGTGTCCATCTCTGTTCAAGTAGTCGCCGTCGCTGTATTAATGTCCCTTTTATCAATAGCCTGATCCATTGAAGCCTACTCTTGAAAAAATCATCAACAACTTGGTATCGTCATTTACTGGGTCTGACCGTGATTTTTATGAACGTGAATTCAAGTTCTTTGGCGACGTTACAGCCATCTCGGGTTATTTGAAAGAGTACATCAAATACGGTCAAACCGAAAAGAAGCCTATGCAAAAGGTAAGGATGGCACACAGTCGAGGATTTTGCAGCTACCAACTTGCCCTTATATAGAAACGTTTGGACGAAGAACTCGCCAAGATCAAAGTGGACGTTGGTGTCTATCTTCCCAGCAATCCTGATGGTCATGTGGTTGACATCAATCGTTCCTCAGGCCGTCCGTTGCAAAGCCATGCCAAAGCACCTTTTATGGCCACATTCAAGATTGAAAAGGAAAAGGAGCAAGAGGAGGCCATTGATGACAACCTCGATGACGATTCGCAAAAGTCGGTAATTACGCTCTGGCAAAGCGCTATCTTCAAAGTGGGTGACGATTGTCGTCAAGACGTACTTGCCTTGCAGTTAATTGCCGTATTCAAAAACATTTTTACTAGCATTGGCATGGATTTGTACGTGTATCCCTATCGTGTCGTTGCTACTGCTCCAGGTCGCGGTGTCATTGATGTCATCCCCAGATCCATCTCTCGAGACCAATTAGGCCGTGAAAAGGTCAATAGTATGTACGATTATTTCGTTGCCAAATACGGAGGACCCAATTCTATCGACTTTCAAAGAGCAAGGACTAACTTTGTCCAAAGCGTAGCAGCTTACTCTTTGATTTCGTATCTGCTGCAGTTTAAGGACCGTCATAATGGCAACATTATGCTGGATGATGATGGCCATATCATCCACATTGATTTTGGTTTCATTTTTGATATTGCCCCTGGTGGCATTGGTTTTGAAAGCTCTCCATTCAAGCTAACAACGGAAATGGTTCAAGTAATGGGCGGTAATTCTGAGGAGCAAGCATTTAAACAGTTTTCTGAGCTTGTTATCAAGGGATATCTTGCTTGTCGTCCCTATGCCGAGCTCATTATGCAATTGGTAACACTAATGTTGCAGTCAGGCTTGCCTTGCTTTAAGGGTGAAACTATCAAGAGGATGCGCACACGTTTCCAGACGGACAAATCTGACAGAGTGGCAGCTGATTTCATGATTCAAAGAGTCAAGGATTCATTTGAAAATCAAAGAACCGTATTATATGATTACTTTCAAAAGGTTACTAACGGTATTCCGTATTAGTAATGTTGGTTTTAATTGACAACTATAACATAAAACTGTCCTTGAGGCCAATATATATATATATATAAATAAAAAATAAAAAAGTATGTACATCATGTACCGTATATGCAGATATTGGTTCATTATTATAGCATAGATACATGCTTGTCTATATACATTTATATTATAGTCATTAATATCTTATTCGTCATCATGCTAACCTTTGGTTTTTAACGCTATTATTATGTATACAAAGGACACATTTTTTTGTCTATTATGCCATGGGTGAATGGATCAGCAAATGTTGATTTAAGCCCTTGAATCAGTTCAACTTTGGTGTATATTTACAGGATTAAGTTTTTTTTTTTTTTTTTTTTTTTTTTTTTTTTTTTTTTTTTTTTTT
>MU619261.1:8436-61617 GCA_025201805.1 Parasitella parasitica
TCCCATTTTCGTATTCGTGACCCATTTTCCTAGTAGTGGCCCATTTTTGTAATCGTGTCCCAACTCAATTTGGAAATGACCAAAATTTATTTTCATTGGCCCAACCTAGTTTCGTCAACTGTAAGGATTTACACAATCTCTCTCAAAAATGAGCTTTTGCTGTGGTGTATACTAGTCGAAATTATTCAAATTTGATGCTGAATTACCATTGTAGGTATTATTTATGCAAAATACACACTTTAAGCTGGAAAACGCAAATCTTTGATAAAAAATTTTACATCATTGAAAGAAAAATCCAATAGTCTCTAAATAATTTGGCAATTTACGATGGTAGGGTAATTTGTAGAGCCTTTAGAGTAACTTTAACCATTACGAATAGGTGAACAAAAGCCAGTTTTTCATGTGGTCTAATTCTTTAAAATAACAGCTTCCAACTTTTAATAAATATAAGAAAATAGGACGTAGTTGTTTCCATTTTCTTCAGTTTTGTAACTTTTCACTTTCATTAAATAATAACTAATTCTACTTTCTTAAATGTTCTCATCATTCATTTTTTTCCCAACTGCCCACGTTGCCGGCACTCTATCCTTCATCTTGCCAGATAACCTTTTATGGAAACTTCTGGGCTATTTAATCAAGTAAAGGGTCAGCACGTCATTGGCAGTTGCAAACAGTAAATTAGTAGCTTGAAATTCAGGCTGATTGACTCATTTATTTTTCTTTTTCCTACAATAATGATATATAGTGGAAGACATGGGAAGACTACAAGACAACCAGTATTCTGCACTACAACAGTCCACACGGAAGCGCCCCAGCACAGCAAAGAAAATTGAAGATAGGGAGAAAGATGAATCCAAACTCCAAGTAAGATAATCGAATGGTTAATACAAATCATAATCGCTATAGCAATGTATTCTCCTAAATTAAATATGTAGGCTACATTTTGTCCACCTTTAGACCCTTCTTTGATTCAAGCTATTTGGAATGATTCTTTCAACTATGCTACCTCCTTCGATATACTGTCATCTTTAGCCAAAGAAGCAGATCAAACACTTGATCAGCAAGACGTACTGGCGTCTATGGAACAGCTTGATTTAGGGAGCGAAACTACTACCACTACAGCGACTGATACTACTACAGAAAGCGAAGAGGAAAACATCAATTTTTTGTTTAATTGCTTCCCCACATTTCCATTGCAAGATTTAGTTGACGCTCTCAAATCACAAGACAATGATATCGAAAAGGCAACAGATATTTTATTGAATCGAGAGTTCATTCAACAAGTGGAGCGCCAAGGTGACATTATAGAGCCAAGTAAAAAGAATGGCATCAGAGTCACTCCCACAACCAAGAAGAAGGTCAAGCCCAAGCAGAAAAGCTCGACATTGTGGACATCTGGACAATTACCCGGTGTTGGTATATCGCAAGGACATACATCAAACCCTGCTGTACAATCGCAAAATATGCGTGAAATTATGGCTCGAGAAGAAGAAGATGCATATGCGGACATGGCAACAATGCCATTCAACGTGTGGCATCAATACGACACTACAATTAGTAATTTAGAGCGTTATTTTCCACGAGTACCTAAATCTACAATTGCAGCGTGTGTTCAGCATTGTCGCGGTAATGTAATTGCTTCTGTGAAATCAATCATGAAAAGACACCCTGAAGGAAAGCCAGAGCGTGAGTTGACGTGGAGTCTAATCAAAGATTCAAATCATGTCAAACAAGAATTGGAAATCATTATGGTTGATCGCACACCGGACGACATTGCTCGAGTCGCTTTAGGAGTTGTCATTAGTTGCAAAGATCAAAACAAAACCCTGGATCAAATGGTACAGATGGGCATTGAGCACTTTTTATCCTTTGATGTCAATCAGCTGGCGTTAGAAGCTCGATTACAGAAAATGACTAAAGAAGCTGATATGATTCGAGCTAAACAAAAGAAACAAAATGTACCTGTGATACCGGAGTACTTACTCATCCATAATAAAAGAGACTATACTGAGGATGATCCGGAAGAATGCCGTGACATTGCCATGCAACTGATTATGGAACGAAATGAGTTGTTTAGAAAGGCGGCAGCAGCTTATCGACAAGCTAAAAACAAAGGTCCTGGCGAAGGCGGCGTTGCTTTTTTTTATTCTGATAATGCAAGGCAAATTGATAGTAGAGCAAAAGATTGGAATATGAGAGCTGCGAGAGCCACTGTTCGTGGACATAGATTAAGGCAAAATGATGATCATTTGTTGGATTTACATGGGTTAACGGTAGCTGAAGCACAAGTAGTGGTAAGAGAAGGTGTAAATCAATGGTATTCTAGAAGCCAGATGCAGTCTTGTAAGTCTTTTTCTCGAACCTCTATCTGTCGTATCGGTAACATTGTAAATGTAGCACGTCGTCAATGCAGATCTTTAAAGATTATTACTGGTGTTGGTAAACATTCGCAATATGGAGAATCTAAACTATTACCCTCTACACTAAAGATTTTGAGACAAGAAGGCTGGTTATTCGATATGCCAAATCCTGGCTGTATTTTTGTAAAAGGTGCCAAGCCAACCAATAGTAAATAGTTTGTGGCTTTTTGTGATTATGGCATATGTAATCTACCTTCCTCTTATTTTTATAACTAAAGCACTCTTTTTGTCTCTTTATAATCTTTTTTTCTTTGATTCTTCAATGTCTCTTTTACTAACGAAAATCTGTCATTATGCTTTATTAGTCGCCATAGAGGATGGAGAGCAATTCAGAGCACAAAGTGATAAAGATGTGTATGTCACATCTCGACTAAATATAATACTTCCGCGCCAAGTAGATGATTTAATACCCTTCAATACGCGGCTTTCGACCAGACCAACTGCACTTTCGAAAAAGCCTCAATGGAGAACAACGCTCATTTACTATATATCCAACCAAATATTATCTCGGCTCAAAAACAGTGAGGCCACATTGGATGTACTTAGTTTGTCAGAAGACTGTAGACAAGAAAAGTTAGGATCAGTTACATTAAACATACAAGATGCAAAAAGCGTCCTTATGCGAAAGGGCAGTCGAGACATCTCACAAATTCAGCAATTTGTTGTTGATAAAGGCGACTGGATACCTATCCATGGAGGCACAGGAACAGGAAAGATCAAAGCAGGTTTATTTATTGTTGAGATGCCACATAGCACAGACAACAACAACTTTAGTGGGAATAAGGAATTCGGAACACCGCTACAGATGCCAGTGCGATTCAATCAGAACAATAAAAGTAATATGGGAGAACTAGGATTGGAAATATGTTCTGATATGAGTGATCTATTCATCAACCTGAACGGAGACGAAGACCAGGAGCAGCAAGAGGAATCAATACTCGACTACCAAGAGTCTGATGGCGAGGTAGAGCAAGAGGAAGAAATATGCATAGCTATTGGATCAGGAACAGATAGATTTGGGTTTCTTTTTCGAATTATCCAAGCAAAACATATATCCTCAATATTAAACCAGTATTCAGACATTGAAGAAGCATATTTCTATTATCAATTTGGAAATAGAGAGTATCAGTGTTTCGCTGAACAAGACCACGATAATTGGAGAGCTACCGAGTACCATGCTAATGTGCTACTTCAGGGTGATTTGCAAGATATCACAGACTGGTTATCCGAGCAGGATTCTATGGAGGTGTTTCTAGTTGTGAAGCAATCAAATCAAGAGGAAGATGTAATCATTGGAAAATCAAAAGTGTTCCTGAAGAAGAGAGACATTGGAATTTCACAACAATCCACTGTTATATATGACACAGATAAAACATGGCATATCAATACGGAGAAGCAGTTTGCTCAATTACAATTGCAAATAGGCTTGACTAGAGGCTGGGAAACCATAGAAGATATTGGAAACCTCTCTAAGCATAAATATGGGTATCCTAACCAAGACTGTATCTTTGATAACAATAGTGAAGTATTTTAATATCGCTTTTGGTTGCCAAACTTATCACGTGACCTGATAGTGATGCAGTTACCAATACAAATAGGTTTTATTCACTTCAATTGCAAGATACCGTATAATAAAATTCGCTAAAGCATAGATCGAAATTAAATAGAAATTCGCGAGAACAAGGTAGAGACACATATTGAAGGCCTGACTGTATATAAAAGAAGAAAAGGAGCTATTAGTGAGAAGATCGTTGGCAACATCACCGAACATTGGGCAATGCGTCTTAGCATTTAATGATGAAGAAATGTATTCCCAACCCGAGTTGTATTAGCCATGAATACATATCATCCAATCAAAGATGTGTCAAAATGTTTAAATCCGGGAATTAAACCAGAAAATCACTGAGTGAAAATAACAATCTCGAATTTACCTTGAAAATACAGTAACACTCATTCAGTGTTGGTGGTTTTACTGCCGGTAGTGCCTGTTGCTTTTTAAATATAGCTGTTATATTGAACTTTTCACATTTCTCTCTCCTTTTTCTTTCATACTTCTCTCTCAAGAAAATGCTCATAACCTCATCACACACCATCGATTTATCTCCTTCTATTCGGAAAAAAGGGTTTCGCCAGCGGCAGGTGTCTAATTCCAATTCGCATTTCAAGCAGGCATTGTACAGAAACAGTAGAGTACATCGCATTACTTTGGGAAGTCAGCTAAGAGAATCAAACATACAAATAAATACTTGGAATTCTATCGATTTAAAACTGGTGACAGAGTTAGGTCTACCTGCTCAAATACCCAACTCTGGGGGATTTCCTGTAACATGTCAATTATTACAATTAAAACAAGGCCAATATTTTGCTCTTTCGCAAACTAATTTCGTGGAATGTCGCTCATCTGGAGAAGAAGAAGCCGATTCTTGGTGTCAGCAAACATCTACTTCCGAAAACGACGAGTCATTTTCTTTTCAAAATAGCAACAACAACTTGATGAAGCTTCAGTATAAAATTTACGGGTCCTTATCCAACGTCAAGAAGGAATTTTATCTCCTTTTTGAACCAAATCAGTCCGAAAGAGAACGTATGAATTCAAAGGACAGAAGTCCTCTTTCTTTATGCTTGGGACCTTTTCAACTCTGCTGTCAAGAACCAGACGGTTTACAAGTGCAGCCATTAGTCATGTGGAATGATCATCCAAAAAATGCGGTAAACATGTATAGAGCTCTACCATTACCAAGACAAAGCCATTACATTTTGTTTCAAGAACTATGGGACAACGGTACACCAGGAAAATTATGGGATTCAGCGTTGGTTATGAATCATGTCTTTAATACCCTGGCAGAAGTGGATAAGCATTATCTGTGTGGACGTCGAATCATGGATCTGAGCGCAGGGTAACTAAAAACTATACAACACATTGACACTTTATTTTAAACAGTTTCAAAATTGATCAGCATTGGTGCTATCGGATTGACCATTGCGCAAACATCACAAATTAACAATATACCGAATCCACCTCAAATTGTAATGACTGACCTGGAAGAAGCATTGCCTCTGATGAAATGCAACCAGCAGCTCAACAACATTCCAGAGACAGCTGTTGTATCCATTCAACGATTAGAGTGGGGCTCTGTGGACGATATCAATCAAGTTATGAAAGGCCATCGTCCCTTTGATTATATCCTGATTTCAGATGTCCTTTACAATACCAAGGATTTTCCCGTTCTTATCAGCACTTTTAGACAGTTGGTAGAGAAGAATAGACATACGGTGATAATCATGGGGTACAAACCTCGAGGCTTGAAGCAAAGTGAAGAGGATTTGTTTTTTGATGAATGTAGATATCATTTGAGACTAGAAACTTTGGATCTCGAGTCTTTTGCTAGAGTATTTTTTGATCAATCCCCAAGTACAGATAAAAAAGTAGCTTTTCTGAAGAAGAGCAAATTATTGCAAATGACAGGTGTTTGCCTGTACAAAATTACCCACAAGAAGAGCAAATTTCGAATGAATTATCTCAGTAATAATACCACTCTAAATAATTTCAACCACTAATCAACGTATGATAATAAAACCAAACATCCCATCCAGAATATACGTTATACTCATTGATTCGTAAACGCAAAGCAAAAAATTGTATTCCCCCATAAATCAGTCAAAGAAACATATATTTTATTATTCTTTCTGGTCAAAGTTACTTTCTTGAACCAGCATTCAAGGCAATCTTGTAATACAGCAATGCCCCACGCTTTGTAAAGTGTTCATAACTGTCATTTCGAACGAATATACATCATAGGAAAAGATCATCATTGTTAAGAATATATAGCATTCTTTATGTCAGGCTATGCAAACAAACTTTATGATGACGATTTCCATGCCTTGATTTAGATGTTTTCATTTGGCGAAATCACAAGATTCATCATATGCAGACATATGGTTTTAGAAAAGACATTATATATACATCTACCAACATTTCCCTCTAAAGCTATGTAAGGTAAGAGAATCCCAACAAATGGTTCGATTAAGGTTAGTGAAGAAGTCGTTGATATTCTATGATTAAGGGACATTAATGGCATTAATTTTTTCGCATATGCTGCAATTCCATTCATGAATATAAAATCGTTCTGCAACAAGGTTTTGCGTAATAAAAGAAGATGTCAAATCGAAAAAGGTAGACTATTTTTACCAAGAATTTAATAAGTAATATAGTGGAAGGTTTACAGCAAACAGCTCTTGTTGAAAACATTTTGTAAAGTAGTGATATAATATGGATACTTCTTTTCGTCCTGTATAATAAGGAAGCCTAAGACACTACTGTCGTTATTAAACTCATCCAAATGCAATTTCTATATAATGTTTTTGTTATAAAACCCATTACACTATGGCCCGGGCTTTTGTACCACTTGGCTTTGCAGGATAGCAAATTATTAGTTAGGAGGAAGGTTGATTAATTGATCCCGGGGAATGTGGAGGGTGATGCATGTAGTGCAATGCTTAATTTATGACACTTTCGGTATAAATTGGCATAATGCGTATATTATATATATATATATTGCGCAAATTATCTTGATAGATACGATCTCTGCACGGCTAGATATACATGACTTACAGCAAAAAAAGACCCAATACATGGAATCCTGGTAGTTCAACCAAGAAAACATCCTCACTTACTAGAGTGAAACGATGGAAATCACAACAAAAAAAAAGGTCCAGCAGGTCGAGCGCTGTTACTAATGATCGACACACAGTAATTACGATTTCTACACTCACATACAGCAATAAAAATTCGATATATTGGCATCACCAACAGGAAAATGATCATCGGCAAAACTCGCCTGATGTTTTCCACACTCAGTCGCTTCTGTTCCTATTTGGGTTTTTGTTCTTTCCTCTGTGGTGGATCGGTGGCTATTGCATAAAGTTTATTACAAATGATATAGAAGCATCAACAATCATTATTCACCCTTCCATGATTGCAAACGGTAAAACATCATCCAAGTTACTTTATTCGCGATATAAATTTACAAAGGATCCTTGCTTTGACGAGATTCTATTCTTTCATACATGCAACAGATTTATGAGTATTTTCTCGATTTTTTTAGTTTTAATCGTTACATCCATGTTAGTCTGGTATTTCACACTGATTTAATCGCTCTTTTATCTTTCTAAATCATAAACACGTTATCATGATTAAAGCGGTATTTATTTCAGGCAATAAATAGTTTTGATGAATGACATATATGGCGGGTGAAAACTGTATTTAACCTCCTCGGTAAAAAGGTCAATGAGTTAGGGCGGTTTATTATTAAAACTAATCTGTTGATTCATTATTGATTGGAGAAGTGATAGGAGTTGCATCTGATATGTTATTTGCAGTAATGGCAACAGTTATAGGTGCTGTCAGATTAGTGTCGGTATTAAACGTAACGGTTGCTGCTGTTGAGACTGTCGTAATAATGGAAAGGGATATAGGTGGAAAAATGCCATTCAATAGCTGCTGAAGATAGTTGTTGGTCCTGACTATAAAAGAATGGCTCGTATCTCTCATGTGAGTAAGGATGCGCATAGTAGCTATTGACTAAAGAAGAGCGATCAGCACTAGAAAACCGCTTTTGATAGAACGAAGTGTCAAACGACGGAAGTGGAATTCTCTGCTATGGGTGTAAAAGTGCATTTTCTGCCGCCGTTTCAACAGGCCTGGTTTGAGGCCTTACTCCAGGTTGCTTGTGTTGACTGTAAGCACCTACAGCGTTGTAAGAAGAGGCAGTGTATTTGGTAACGATCTTTTTGAGAGCGTATGGCAGCGTCTTCCAAGGAAACACTTTGACGTCCTTTTCAATGTTGCGAGGTTTGGGATTAGGGAAGCTCATGATGAGCTTAAAGAAGTCAGCACTTTCAGCTTTGCATTTGCTAACATTCAAAGGACGGAACCCTTCCAAATTTCTGCGGATGCGATTCTTTTCTTCCACACTGAATTTGATATCCATCAGACATTCAAGCAGATAAATACAGTCGACAGAGGTAATGAAAAAATCATTGCGCTCCATCCAATATATACACGAAATTACAATGTTGCCGCTGTTGGAGGCATGTTCTCCTTGCGGAACTGGCTGGAAAGTAGCAGTGATTTTGTTACCGTGTTCTTCACGCCAAAATTGGACGAGACGACGGCGATAACCCCATTCTTCAGAAGCCCAGCTTTTAGCCATAGCATCTAAATCGCCCATGATGTCAAAGTTGGCAAGACTGACGAGGCCGGGATAAGGTTGATAATTGACTGAAGAAATGGTAGGTACATGCGTAGCTGGTTTGAATCCAAACACAGAAGTGCGGTTATTGTGGATGTGATGTTGACGAGATCTACCAGTAGAGTGAACGGCATTGGCGATAGAGGTATAGACATATGGCATGGGCGATATGGATGCAGAAGGGGCAGCAGAAGCAGTAGTAACAACTTGTTTTAATCCACCAGTAAGCGTAATGGTAAACCTTCCATCACCGATTGAAGAGAAAAGGCCAAGACCAGCTGAGTTGCTATGCTGTTGTTGGGGCCGTGCGTGCTGGGCATATTCTGGAATGAGAAAAATGTGTGAATTAATAACGATAAACTATAAAGAGCTCCAGAAATACTTTACTGTCAACAAATATGCCAGGTTGACCTTGAGTAGCTGCATGCTGCTGCTGATAAGCAACAGTGTAGGGCTGGTAACCTAATCCGTTGTACGGTGATGAGTTTCCAGCGGCAGGTGAATAGAAGCTTTGATAAGCAGTGATTGACGAATTCAGAAAGTCATTGTTATCTGCCGTCGAAGATGAGAAATTAGATGAGATATGCATTGAGCCTCAACATACTTACCTTTGGGCTGATAAGAACAGGTATCCTGGTGGTAAGTTTGGCCAGTAGCAGAGATGTTAAGAAGAGAAACACCAGGACTACGTATTTCGTTCACCCCATCGAAATTAAAATCTGCTACAATCCATGTTTTTGTCACCATGTTCGCATCCAAGAAGCAAATGCTGATAGGCACATTGGGTGTGGAATGATGAGTCTGCTGGAATGGAGGCACAGTCGCTACCAAAGAGGTAATGTCATGGGCCTGCAATTGTTTAGTATCCACCATCAGACTGTTGAATGCTAATTTGGCAGGAATATGAGGAGGCATTCTTTGAACAACAACAGTAACAATTGTTCCTTCATTGCCTCGAGTAGGAGATAGCTCAATTAATTTGGGTCCTTGCAGTACACTGCTTTCACTCTTTTGCAGCAGTAGCTGCTGCTGATCTTCTGCCACAGATGGCCATTTCTTCTGAGGCTCCAGGCCAGAAGCTAAAAGGACAGTGGGAACTAATCAAAAAGCTGATAAGTATACTATTGATACTAGTTGATGCGTTCATATTTACGATCTGATAAAGCATTATTATGCATTTCTGAACAAAAAATGTTAGACGTGGAACATGCCAGACAATTTCTCAGGTTACCTGAAACTAGCAAAAATATTCGATGAATGTAAAACAAATGCGAAAAAGAAGAAAGGAAAATGAGAAACGTATCATAGATTTTACTTCTTATCTTTTCCAAAATAAGGTGGAAAAACGGTCCAAAATCTGACAGGATATTGAGTATCGCCTTCGAATAGCTTAATTATGCATGTCATTTCATGTTGATTGACCAAGTTTCATAGCATCAAAATCACACGTAGAATTTCAACTGTTTTTTGGTTTATTATTGTAGACTTTGATTTAATATGTATAAATTATGTATGAGCGTACAAGTTGGTCCATTCCTTGGCTAGCTTATGTTAGTCGTATACCGACAATCAGACAGGTTGAGCTCACTTACCTCTGCCAATGGCTTCCTTTTCGTTCTCTTTCCAATGAGAAGCAACGTCGTTTGCCAATGGATCATCTGGATTGGGTGCAGACAATAAAGCTTGTATAGAAAGAAGGACAGTGCGAATTTGTAGAGCAGGAGACCACTTGTCTGAAAGAAATCATCAATGTTTCCTCCTCTTTCGAGAAACTACATTCTCCCTCCCTCTAACCTCCTCCTGTATCCCTAATTAAACCCGAGCCTTACCTTTAAGAATATCTAGACAGATGCGACCCAATTTGTCAATGTTAGGATGATAGATTTTGGTCAGAAAGCGAACTTTGGGAGGCCCCATTGGATAATCCTCGGGTAAGAATAATTCCAAATGAAAAACACCACCTGTAGAGATAAACTTTTTAATATTTGCTACGATACATAGCTGGGCGTTTTACCTTCAAAAGGAGATTGTTGAGGACCAGCGATAATCACATCGAAATAGCGTAAATTATCTTCGTGAGGCGTTGCGCTGATGCCAGGAGCAGGGTCAGCTAATAAACGCTCGCTTTCCTATTTTATTGACACATTCACGTAATACATATAAGCACAAACAACTCTGAACCCCTGTATAACAAATAATGGATTCTTACTTTAACAATTCTTTTGGGAAGAGAAGACATTTACGGTACTCGATTAAAGTAGTGGGAATAAAGAAAAAAAGAGAGAGGAAAAGGAACAATACGACGAGCCAGTTACGTAAAGTCGTTCCAAAGTCAAGAGCGGTGCTTAAAAGCGGGCAATAATTTTTTTCAGAGGACGGTTTTTTAGTGGTATCTGGAGTTAGAATGACCAATGGAATTGCTATATATTCAACCTTCGAAGCGTATTCCGAAAGATATTCAATCTCCCAGGCTTAAGTATTTAATTTAAGAAAGCGTATTTGGAAATACAGTGTTTCTACTTTAAATTCAGACGATGTTAATTTTTTTCTGGACGAATTGAAATTAATATTTAGACAAATAGCTTACCTATTTTGGAAACCAAAATAATTATTTCCAGATAAAAAAGAAATTATTTTAGACGAATCAGATTTAATTATTGGACCATTATCTTACCTATTGTGGAAAAAGTAAAAATTATTGTACAGATAAAAAAGGAAATTAGTTTGGACAAATCAAAAGCTAATTTCTTTATATCAATGGATATTTTCATCAATAATCATTGTAAATTATTAGACTTAATTCGTGGATTATCTGAAGCAAAATTAGTAAATATTCATATGCTGTTTCATACGTGCTCCAACTAATAGTTGGATCCAAACTCTATTCTACTGTTGAGATAGATATATAATAAATAAAACAAAACGAAATGAAAAGCCAGTAAATTCCAATAATCTTGTTCAATTACAAAAGCTTCTATTCAAACAGTCTGATGTGCTAGACATTGTTGTTTTCGAGATGTTTAATAAAAGACAAGCTGCTTCTTTGCTTAAGATAAACCAATATGGAAAACTGCCTTTATGAGCCCACGTGGTATGTAGACGAAGCCTTTTCTACTTTGGTGATGAGGATAATCAATAGTAAATTGTTTTGATTTTGTCAATAAATCAGTCTTTGTAGTTTGAACTAAAGTTTCATCGGTCCGTCGAATTTCTAAAAGAAGACCTAGAATATCTTTCAACATTTCTTTTCTCATCTACATTAATAAAAGTTATGAAACGCAAACACGAAGACGAACAATCTGATGATCCAGAAAAAAAGATTTTAAAGAATAAGTATCAAACGCGTACCTTACAAAAGTGTGTGTTTCTTACATTGTTTAGGTGCAGACCTGGTTAACCAAGAAATATCTACTTTAACATCATTTACTCCTTCTCATCATATCGCTTCTACTCATACTGATTCTACTGAGATTGCTTCTATTCATATTGCTTCTACTGATCTTAATCCTACTCATATTGTTTCATCTCATACCGGCACCAATTCACCTAGTGATATGTCATCTTCTTCCAGTACCACTCCTATCATATCATAGAAAATTCAAAAGAAAATTGATAAGAGTCGTGCCTTACAAGAGTTCAGGCTGCAACAAAAATCGGACAAACCAAAGCTGTGCCCCTCCTGCAAACAAGATACCCACGCACGGTCCACGAGCAATTTATGCCCCAATAAAAAGAAGAAAGAGACCAAGTTTGAGGCGGATGAGTTTCACTTAAAAACACTTGCAAGAATCAACTATTCGCAAAAAATCTGGCTCAAGTAGTAAAATATACTAATATGATTATTCATGTTGGTTCTCTTTTTGTAAACTTTGTGTTCCTGAAACTGCTTGGTAATGGCCAAGCGATACCTGTAATAGAGCAAAATATATTCGCTTCCATGTTCGCCCTCATCACTGGTAATGGTAAAAAAGTGCCAAAATACTTGAAAGAATATTTTAATGACTTTTGCGATTTGACATCATTGGATCGTGAAAAAATTAAAGGGATTGAGTATTCCAGCCTCCTCAATATTGCGGCTAAACAATATGAAACCTTAACCAGAAATTACATACATGATACGCATGAAAGAAGATCAATAATGTACTTTTTGAAAACGATGTCAGATAAAAACTCAAACACTTACCGCAAAAATCTTCCGGTTGCCTCAAGGAAGGCTTTAGCCTATTACATTTATCATAAAAAGCAAGGTTCGAGCCCAACATGGCCGTCGAATGTTCAAAATAGCCCAGAAAACATTGAGACTACAGAGAAATTACTTACCTTATGGTCAACGTATCAACCAGATACTTGGGACACGAAACCACTCTATTGCGATTCAGATACGCTCTACTCAAAACCTCATCTATTCTTCAAATGGGTTTATTTTCTTTCGGAAGAAGTCCACAAGAAAGTTGATATTATGGAAATTCAATTCATTCAAACTTTGAGCAGAAAGCGATTCCAATCTTTACAAGAACAAGTTCTGCAGTCGATTAACTCAAATGAGACGTTTGTATCAGGGAGAAAATTGTCCTTACTCACTGTACAGCAGATTTCAATTATCCAGCACTTTATAGATACCGTCAAAGCACGGATTGAAGATGGAACATTTTTCCCGGCCAAATATACTGATCCTAGAGGTTATCGCTTTTTCACAATCGCTCATGTTTATACTATACAGAGCAAAGCAATACAAATAGACGCCCAAGCACTGTGGAGGTTGGTTAAACAATCCGACGTACCATGGTATCGGTCAGGCAAAAAGACAGAAACCGAGCTAACAGAAGCCTATCATAATCTTTTCCGTTTTTCTAAGCTTGGATTTCGAACAAGAGAAAGTCTGTCGACGGGCAAAAAACGTTTCAAGTAAGTTTCTTTGATTTTGTTGAGAAATAGCACTGACCTTGTATTAGTAATGTGATTACCACAGATGGCTATTCAGTTTGTTTTCATTTTATTCGTGCTGTAAAGAAGAAAAACGAAGGCTATGTTGAAAAGCAACCCTCAGACTTTATTAATGATATTCAACTTGGCTGCCAGATTTTTGCTATCGATCCAGGAATTCGTGATATTACAACAGCTGTCGACCAATTAGGAAGAGAAAGAACAACAAGCTTAAAAGAGTACTACCACCTTTGTGGCTTTAATGTTGCTAGCACACAAAGAGAGCAACATAAGAAACAGCACATGAACGAATATCAGAAAATTTCCACTTAAAGCTCATTCAAGACAACTAATTTAGAAGATTTTGTAAAAGCATGTAAAGAACGATTTGATCTATACGATGATATCAAAAAATATTATGACAGCGATGATCGGTAAGCGCTCAACATTAAATTTATTTACCTTTTACTAATACGTACGACTCTAGTTCCTCCAAGCTTAAGTTCAAATGTTACATAAAAAAACAAAAATGCATAGAAGAAATCTGCCGACGACTTACATATGGAAGCGCTAAATACGGTGAAAAGTCAAGAATGACAGAAAAGAAACAAAAAACTAGTTATATTCCACCTACTCCGATTGATCATGATATCAAACCTCGTAAAACAATTCTCGCCCTAGGAAATGCGATGTTCAATGGGAGTCTTCGAGGGAATAAACCAGCACCAGTAAGACGTATCAAGGAATCATTGAGGAAGCGCTGTGGGGAGACGTTAGATATATGCTTGATAGACGAGTACCTAACAAGCCAAGTTTGCAACATCTGTAAAGAACGCAATTTGGAAAATGTTACAACGGCCAAGTCAGTGCGAAGAGTACATGCCGTATTGCAGTATCAGCAAAACACTTGTAATACGGTATGGAATCGCGACATAATGGCTGCAAATAACATATTGGACATCTTTCTCTTCGCTGTATTCAATAACAACGAGCGTCCAGACATATTTAAGCGACACACCTCACCCGTATGATTGATATAACTCTCTCATACTCCTTACAGATGTAAGTATATATACATTCTAAACTTCAGTCAATATCCTAACCATTATTTTCTTTTCACCCAAGCTTTTCTGCTTTTCTAAGGTAAATTCATGATCATACTATAATACCATCAAAAACTAACTTAAATTGTCTAATTTCCATTTTTACTTTTTCCACAATAGGTAAGTTAATGGTCCAATAATTAACTCTGATTCGTCTAAAATAATTTCTTTTTTATCTGAAAATAATTATTTTGGTTTCCAAAATAGGTAAGCTACTTGTCTAAATATTAGTTTCAATTCGTCCAGAAAAAAATTAACATCGTCTGAATTTAAAGTAGAAAAACCGTAAACTAGTGACTTCCAAATGATACGTTCACAAATGGAATATGGACTAGCAATCTGTGCCTTGAATCAAACAAATATAAAGCAGCTCGAGGCGGGTCAAAATGACTGTGTACGTAAACTGTATGGGGGATCTCGAACATCTTCAACGAAAGTGATGTTGCGTATGGCCAATCAGCCCTCAATGAAAGATAGATCAATAATTTTGCAAGCTAAATACATACGTCGAGCACTACAACTACCAGAGGATACACTGTTACAAAAGCTACTACCGCATATCCAAACATCTGCCAGTCATTCTCAATGGTACAAATTAATCTCCAATCCTCTCTGGCAAAAATGTGAACCAGTGTTGGACAGATTAGACCGACGTACCTTTAACACCCTGAAGCGAGAATTCCTCCAGGATAGTTATGCCACTCTCTGCAATGGTCCGAATAGCCAAATGATTTCCACTTGCCGTCCAACTTTGGTGGTTGATCCTATTCTATGGCTACCAATGACACGTATGGAGCGTAGTCAGGTACTTCGATGGCGTCTTGGCTGGCTTCCAGGAGGCAAACCACGCCCTTGCCCTTTCCACCCGACAACTAATCTCTCTCGTGCTCACGTTACTGACTGTCTGCAGATACATCGCCGACTTCAGTTGCCTGAATCTATCCAAGACTCTCTTTCTTTCCTGCTTAACTTACTGCCACTAAAAAAGCCCACAAATGCTCAATACAGCGCTTCCTGGGCATTCCGTTGGCCTGCAATCTGCTTGATCCTATTCGAATTAGATCATATTTTCCACAATGAAGACGTTCCTCCGGCTCCTCCTCATATCGGTACTAGTTTGGTAGAATGGTTGCATAGGTAAAAGCTGCTAGTGTTTCTGACCTGTTTCTGGATTTTTTCTTTTTATTTCTCCTCTTTTATACTCTTTCATTTCAACTTATATTTGTTTCAATTTATAAGTTCTTACCTCTTCCATACTTTTTTCGTTTTCCCTCTTGACTCTTCAGAGGGTTTTTTCTTTCCTTCCACTTGGCGAACTGGTCCGGGCAATGCAGTTATTCCAACTATTGTGCTCATTATGACCATTTTTATTTTCCTTTTTATTTAATAAAATTTCTCATTTAACCGTAAACTAGTGAAGCCCAGCTTTTTGGTTACTGAAATAAATCTAATTTGCGAACCGAAGCATGATTCTACAAGCTACTTATGGTAATCTTTTCAAAGGGATATCCTTTAAGAATAAAGACTTTCTCTACATGTCAAATTTAGCCAATTATAAAGCGAAGTTCAAAGCAATAAAAAAGCACTTAAAAGCACTTTTGTGATAATCCTGCTTCAGATTGGACATTTAAAAAATTTAAAAAAACTTACAATCTGTTAAAAATGACTCGAAAAACATTTCCCTGTTCAAGCAAATTTACTTCGGCTACCAACTCTGCTTTGAGTATACCTAGCTCTTCGACAGCTAACAATGTCATAGTATGTACAACATTGTTTATGATATCATGTTTAATGACTTGTATATTTTATCTTTAGGTGAAAGGAAATTATTGCAACGTAAGGATTTGAATTTTAATTATTTGGACTATTCACTCACATAAGTTATAGGCTGGTAGAGATATAACGATAAATGAGACGTCCAAGAGAGATATCAAGAAGCAAAAGGTAAACTAATAATAGTAATAATATACAAAGAATGGGTTATTGTATAACTTTGTCTGGGAAGACTTTGAAGAAAGTAGAGAGCATGTCACTTTATCATACAATTTTTTCTTGACCTTGAAGGTATATTCCTAATTCTAAACGATTGAGAAGAAAAACAAAAACAAGTCTAATTTAATAATTTAGCGCTATCTCGAAAAGACAATAGAGACTAATGCTGTTTTAAAAAAGCCAGCATGAGGAAAAAGGAGAGGTGTACAGCGAAAAAAATGGTCAAGGTGTTCTTCGCCAGAGTAATTAGCAAAAAGCTTGTAACAAAGTACATTAATTGCCATAGCGTCAATCAAGTCCATATACCTCCAAATTTCTATGCAAATGAACATTTCAAAAGCTCATCTGAAAGTGACAATTAACCAAAATTAGTTTGTTTCTAGTAAATAGAATATGTGAGGTAAAGCAGCCAGTGTTTTAATTAAAGACATGCAACTATGTAAACATCTTGAAGTTTATTAGGTCTGCAAGTCAATGGGACAAAAGATAGCTAGGTTTTTTTTTTTTTTTTTTTTGGTATTATATATATAGTAAATGACTCAAGAGAAGGGTAATGTTCTACTACAAATAACATGTAGGTCAACCTTGTTTAAAAGCTGGATTTTATTGGACAACCACAACATGCTTATTTTGAGCTTTACCACTGTCAATGTGCATTATCTATTATCTCAGAAGCATCGCTTGTCTCTACAAGAATTTTGATATTTATCATCTTACCCGAATGATTGCCACACATCCGTTAGTGATTGACAAACTAGCACTTGCAATTACATTCTTCATTACAAGGATTACTGATAATTTTTCTTTTTTTTTGCGGGAAAACATACAACCTGTTGAGCAGGTACTATATTCAGCAACCATCACTATTAACCTTGTCTTTCGTAGTGTGTAAATTACCACAATCGTAGCATGTCATTGAGAAGCAATATTTGATTCAACAAATGGCTTTTTCTATGTACAGCACCTTCTGCTAAAAGCAATAGACGCTTAATCTGCAGGAATACAGATGATGAAAACTGCACAGAGTAAAACACTATAACATAGATGATAGCGCTCAAAACACCATCCATCTGCTCCAACATTTCTTTATTCAAGTATATGCAAACTCACATAAGACCACACCCACCTTTCTCTTCTAGAGGTGGGTTGTTTGCCTTCTCGATAGAGCCAATCAATAAATCAAATATTTTGGCTACGATAATTATCAAGAACGTTAGAAACCTTATTTCCTTGGTAAAAAAACACTACTTACAAACATTCTCGTCATGCTTTGCTGATGTCTCTACAAAAGGACACTTCCATTGCACTGCCAGATCGCTGCCTTCTTTTTCTGTAACTTGTCTTTGGATGTTCAAATCAGACTTGTTACCAACAACAACACAAGGCACAGTCTCTAATCCGGTGAAATCTAAAATCTTGTCCCGAATAATCTTGATCATATCAAAACTAGATTTCGACGAAATAGAGTAGACTAGTACATAGCCGTGCATACTAGATGCGTGGTGTGATGATAATATAGAGTATTCGTCCTAAATGCATTCTGTATGAAAAGCCTGTGTCTCTTCCCGCGCGACTGGATTTCAAGAAGTCTTACCTGACCAGCTGTGTCCATGATTTCCACTTTGTATTCTAAATTTTATCGTTGAATATTGTATAAAGCTGTGTAGCATCTAACCTGTTTACCTAATCCCCGGTACTTGATTGTCTTTGTAAACGTATTTTCAATAGTTGGATAATAACTGTCAACAAAATGGTTTTCACAAAATTGGATAACGAGCGAAGATTTTCCTATTCCATTGACTACAATTAATACACTTTTTTCATTTCTTGGCAAAAAAAAAATAAGCGTCTTTACCAACTGCTCTTGTCCCTAAAACTGCAATACGTCTTGCCTTGGCTTGGTTTGACATTTTCTATTGTGGAATTCTCTTTTGAAAAGTTTAAAATGGAAGAAAGAAGGAAAGGGAAAAAAATGAAATTGTGGTTTACCGAACCCTTTTGATTGTCATGACAAACCCCGACCACTTTCAAAATGTTCAACCAACATGCCTTGATTGCATATTTTTACGCAAACATGATCTTGCTGTCGTGATTCGGGTCTGTTGTTTATTTGGTGGCTGATAAATAATACCCGCCAAAAGGTGATCTGTAGAAGGTTTTCACTTCGTTTCTGATCAAGTGACATTTCGTTTTCTTCGATTTCATGCACAAAGTTCTTTTATTCTGCTTGACAATTAAATGCATTAGAGGTGTTATCCTGGTTTGACTATAGATCTGATTTACAGGACGGTTGCCACGACAACCGAGTTGAAATAATGGCAATAGTTATATTCTACGGATACAACAACCATCTTTAAAAGAGGTACCCCAGTTACTTTGTGTCAGAAACAAAAATACGAGAAAGACGAACACCTAATATATCATCAACAGCCGATATTTCTTTCTTATCTCTCTTTATCCGCAGAAAAATGGCATCAACTTGGTATCGTACTGAAATCGCACAATCGTTACCGCATTTATAATGTTCGTTATCAATAGGGATTCAGAAAATTGGCTAATAAATAACTTCATAGTTATAAACGGCATACCTGGGGTCTCTTTTGTAAAGGATGGCTGCAGACAAAAATACATTCAGGATAAGAGCAAAAGAGCACCTCAAGAAAGCCGTTGTCCTCACGAAAACGAGTGGAGGTAGAAAAAACGGCAATGAAACAAGAAGTGCTATCTCTGTTTAGGTAAATAAGAATAGTGCCTATGCTTCTATTGTTTGCATACACTGCTTTAAACCAAGATAAGCAGTACTTGAATCACAATGCCCGCGTTCAGCATTTCATTACTTACGGTTTCTGCTGACTTGACAAATTTCCCTGCCTAATTCTTCTTTAATCAAATTTTACTATTTAGATAACGTTATCGATTACGAATTATACATCTTGTATATTTAAAACTGAGTAGTATGGTTATTCAATATTATTTCACGGCAAATGTATTGGCAATTGAGAAACACATTTGCGCCACTCCGCAAAAGAAATATTAAGAAAAGGGTGATATAGGAATCTTGTTGTTTAGGAGTTGTATCCGGCATAAATGCGCAACATGTTGGTGAAAAGTGTCCATTGTTAATTCTTTTGCATAGATCATGTTTCCCAGGAGTCGATGAAATACCCTTGTCGATCTGGAATGACTGTCGGAATGTATTGATACGAATGCATGTAAAATATTGTGAGAATTTGGGCTGAATTTAGTGCCGTTAGCGATAGTATCCTGAGAAATACGCTAAATGTCATTTTTTCTTACTTCTTCTCAGGTGCTCCAGTCTCAAGACTTCTGTTTTTGTTTGCGCATTAGGCTTGTGATTGTACATGACTTTATGTGCACGAAGGCTTTGGAAAAAAAAAACAATATTCAAGTGTAATGACAATTCATAGTAAATCCACATATTATACGGTAATTTTCTATGTGATATATTATGTATTTCTATTATCTTCAATCTACATATGAGTAGTAGAAAAAAAAAAAAAACTGCATTCTTTCAATTCCTTTGCAATAAAGCATCAATAAATCAAAAGCCCAAGTTACATAACATATGCTCACGTGGTATTTCATGTCATGACCATTTTGCTTGAAACAGTAAGCTTTTTGTCAAATTATTAAGGTGCTACCCTGGATTCTACATGATCTATTCAAGTTTATCATCTGGTGTAATGGCGGTTGCTCCAGAAAAGCCATACAAACCACAAACCTCATTACATAACTCCATTCATATTTTATTATATTTACCTTTCCTCATCTTGAAATTTATGAATTTCATCAATTTTAATTGTCGTTTAATTCAAAGTGTCTTGATGGTTTTGTTGCAAAGAAGAGAAACCCTGCTATAGCTTTTAGAATTTATTCTTGGGTAACCTGTACCAAATACCCATACGTGCTTGTACATACTAGACAATCTTGATCAGTGACCCAAGTATAGCCTACTTGTGAAATTTGGTACTTCTCTTAGCCCACACATAGTAAAAAGAAGTAAGTTCTTCCGTTATCTCAACGACAATTAATATATAAAGAATCACGAAATATGATGAGGTTCACTTATATTTTGTAGGTTTAGGATGCATTCTATCCTTAGATCTTAAATTCACACCTAAAAATGATCTTTTCAACCAAAAATAGTGTCACATGGAAATAGCTTTTGTGGCTATATTTCCAGTATCTCGGTTACCGTATGAATTCATATTGAGACATACCCAGATTACCTATTAGGATCACGCTTTGCTTTCAATTGAAAATAAGGGGCACATTCATTTACAGCGAGAAAAGAGGCTGTGAATTCAATCTCAGCAATGTGTTTTCAGTTGGCCCAAACAAGATTCGAGTTCTTTTCGCATAGTTCATTACTAGATATCTCATAAACGCAATAGGTATATCGGATATGCATACCAAGTGTTTTAAGACAAAGAATAAATTCTGCATCCAACCATATAGATTACAAGGCTATAAAAACACCTTTTATTATTACCAATTCGTAAATATTCAAAAAACGCCCTTTTTGATAGTTTTTGAGTAAAATCAAGCATATGTCGAGCACATTCAGCTCTATAAAGTTGACCAAACAAACCATCCTGTCAATAACTACACGAAAATATCTTGTTCACAACTGTAGCTCTATTATTTCTGCCAAAAATTAAAATTTTGTCTCGACCAAAATGAATCTACAATTTTCCGGTCCTATACTTAGAGGGCCAAAATGAAGCCATTCAAAAGGGTAAAAATCAATTCCGTTTTTCAAGCTTTTCTCGCTCAGAAATTGGTATTTTTTGACCAAACAAAAACCTTTTGGTAGCTATGTTGAAGCTTTATTTTTGTATTGCTATATCATGTATCTTTATATGCCATTTATTGCTCTGAAAGTAACGAAAATAAATTAAGCCGCTGCTAAAAACATATGAAAAAATAATTTTTCGGCATATCTATCTAAAAAATAATACATCTAGTAGGGAATCAGGTTTCAAAAAGATTTTAATAATCACTCAAGCCAAAGTGTCATAGTAGTTTGTTGAGAAACAGGCGGACAAAGTTTAATCTAAAAAGACAAAATTGGATCAAACTTGTCGAATTCAAGCTACACTATGACATGCTTACTACCAGTAGATGTACCAAAGTTTGCTTCATTACTTTATTTAGTAACTTGAACTTGATTTGATTGCAAAATTTGGTACTTGTTATAGGGACATATGCTGTAAAATTTGGAAAATCTGCAAAATTTGGTTTTGAGAATATCTTGGCAGCAAAGATACATATCGAGAATCGAAAGACGTGGTAAGGTACAGTTATCATACTAATACTTGGATGTATACTTGTCTTGGACCCCAAATTCGTACCTAAAAATGACCCAGAAGGTTGACCCAAAGTTGAAACTGAAAATCATATAGGAGGTTTGGGGATCTGCAGAGATTGTAGGCAATCAATAAATTTAATCTCAGCCGAATTTCTAATGTTTCCACCTTCTGATCAGCAGAACATTTCAAGGAAGTTAACCTACTTCAGTTTTCAATTCCTTGTACATCAGGGGATGGGGGTTTGTGGTGCCGCTCATCGAAACATTTCTTTCGAATAACTTTACTTTTCATGGTTATAGTAACGGAAAATCAAATCTTGCTCTTTAACTATCTATAGTGTTTATACTTTGAAATCAGATGAAAAGAAAGTTAGTTTTCAGGCGAAGTAAAAAAAAGTGTTCAGATGCTTTACCTGTATAAATCTAAATTCCTTTATCAGAAAAACCGACATTCTTTAGTTCTTAAGCTTTTATGGCCTTCTTGGTGACACCTAGAGAATTTAAATCTCCATTCGTCCACATTGTCTAATAAACTATCTATTATGTAAAGATGTTTCCGGGCCGGATAGAAATGAGTGAAGCCCACTGAAAACTACCAGAGTGTCAAGTAGAATAGAAAACCTTCTCTTTTTCATACATCTCAATATGGTAAAGTAGATCAATAGAATCATGAGGATACATTTTAGAGGGTAGATAGATTGACAGCTGGGATGGATGGGATTGTAGAAGGGTCGATGGATATTGATGTTCATGCAACAGATCATTCAGAACTTTTGGTTCTCCAGAGGAGGATCAAAGTTTTGTAGATGTGAAATGGCAGAACATCAATTGTGATAGAGACAAATTACATAGAAGGACATTAATTAACACTATGTTTCACTGATAGGCTCCTACCAAGAAGTCCACTGGCAAGAAGGTTGCTCCTTCTCCTTATGCTGTCAAGGGAAAGCAAACTGGCAAGACTGCTGCCAACCCTTTGATTGAAAAGACCCCCAAGAACTTTGGTGTCGGTCAAGATGTCCAACCCAAGCGTGATGTCTCTCGCTTTGTCAAGTGGCCCCACTATGTCAAGCTTCAACGCCAAAAGAAGATCATCTATCAACGTCTCAAGGTCCCTCCTGCTCTTAACCAATTCACTCAAGTTTTGGACAAGAACACTGCTACCCAAGTCTTCAAGTTGATGCACAAGTACAGACCTGAGTCCAAGAACGAGAAGCGTGATCGTCTCCGTGCTGCTGCTCTTGCCAAGTCTGAGAAGAAGGACGTTGCTAAGACTGACAAGCCTGTTGTCATCAAGTATGGTATCAACCACATCACTGCTTTGGTTGAAGCCAAGAAGGCTCAATTGGTCGTCATTGCTGATGATGTTGACCCCATTGAATTGGTTCTCTGGCTCCCCGCTCTTTGCCGCAAGATGGGTGTCCCTTATTGTATTGTCAAGGGTAAGGCTCGTCTTGGTACACTTGTCCACAAGAAAACTGTCACTGCTCTTGCTTTGACCGAAGTCTCTGAAGCTGACAAGGCCGAGTTGGCTACTATCGTCTCTGCTGTCAACACCAACTTTACTGAGAAGTGGGAGGATGTCCGTCGTCACTGGGGTGGTGGCATCATGGGTCCCAAGTCCAATGCTAAGATGGCCAAGCGTGCTGCCATTGCTGCTAAGGAAATTGCTGCCCGTCAATAAACATAACGTTCTTTTCTCTATTTTTTTGCACTAGAAAAAATAAAAATATAAAGGACATCTCTTTTTTTTTTGTCAATAGGGTCTGAATGTGATTCAAGTGGTAGGGATTAATGGCTGTGGGTGTCAGGGGAGAGGTGGGAAAGTGGGAAAGTGGGAAAATGGGATATTCTTTATTGAAATACGCTTCTATTTATTAAGCAATATCTCCTTTAAGAGTAAAACTATCATTCTCTGATCCCGTCAATTAAATTAAAAATCTAGGGACAATGCACGCGTACAACCATGTATAAAAGGCAGCCAGAGGAAGACATAGAGAAGAAAGAGGGTACTTTGCAAACGCATTTCTCTTCTTTCTATATTTACACACATCTAATGGAAGATATACACTTTTTCAACACATTGGTCGTCTGGACTAGAAGCGTCGTGCTTATCCTGTCTATATTAGTCGTCATCCTATCACTCAGCATCTACAATTACAGCGCCGTGCCCGTATTTTCACTGCTTGAAGAGGATGCCACCAACATTGTCACCAAAGGGCATCAGGTCATTTACGACATGATCCAAGACCGAAGACTGATTGCGACACTAGTGGCAGCTCAAGCATCTATATTCTGTCCCTTATTCCTTCTCATGAGCGCATGCAGCGCATCTACCATTTGCCATGAATATGTCACTAGACGATCATTTATCATTCTGTCAACCTCTGAAATTTGGCGTGCCATCACTGAGCAATTCTGTCAATTTTTGATGCCGTTGGGCCTTGCGATGAGTTGGATATTCTGCATTACCTTTGACCAAAGAACAGAGGCCGCATTAGCAAATCAAAACATGATGGGATTAAATTTTGCAGACGACCATGCGTTGGCTATTTACGTGGCAAACGGGCTAAAATATATTGTTATTGTGGTGCTGGTCATGGAAGTGCTGGCAATTTGGCTATCGTCTTACACATATGCAGTCATTTTATTCAAAGCTCAGTATCAACAGCAAAGCATACGACTATACGAAGATGGCGAGAATAGTGTGCAAGAATATGCCGGGTTTCTGGGCCAAGAACAAGAAAAATTTTTATTCATTTAACGAAACTACATATACAATAAAACTGTTATATTTAATATTTGCTTTGTATCTACATGTGTACTAATAGTCTTCCAGTATATTGTTTATTCTAGAGATAATGCAAATGACCTATGATAAAGACAACGCAGATCTGAGTATTGCCCCACGAGCGAGCAATCCTCTTGAAGTAGTTGAGGAAAGCATTTTCTATACAATTAGTCAAAGTCAATAATTACATCGATATCTTGACGCAAATCACCCGAAATGTGTATCTGACCAGATTATCTGGCATAGTATAAGAGAATGGTATTCTCAGAGCATATCTCGACGGGAAAACGAGACACAGAAAAGACGTCTTGGTAAAATCTAATCAGTCAAGGATCACTAAATCATTGATAAGTTCCCCTTTTTTTTTTATATATGTTTCATAATTTTGGTGCTTTTTGATTCTTTTCTTGGCCATGAATGAAGTGACATTAATATGAATATTTTATACTCCCATAACACTCATTTACGTTTAAAATATACCTAAAACCTCACTTTTTCCCCCCTTGTAACCCCTCGTTCTCAAATTCTAAGTTTCTTGAAATTCGGAGATTTCTCCATGAAAAATACAGCTGAAAAAGTCGATAAGCCATCAATCTGTAGCTAGACAGCATACGCATTCAAAAAAACATGAATTTCAAATAAAATGCAATGGCCTAGCTTATTATGCATTCTGTTGCTATATTTTGTCGTAAATGTAATGCAACCCCGATACCGTTATTCAAAAGGGTTTGGTATTGCTTAACCTTATTGCCTTAAACATTGGGTTAAAAAATTGCTACAAAAAGAACAGAGGGCAGAGTTTGAGAAGCCAAAGAACCAGGATGTTGATGCGCTAATTGCGTACGTCGCAGAGTGTGATTTAAAGTAGAGTGTTCGGTGGGTGGCTTTCACATTGTAGAGCCAATCAAGAGGATAGCGAAAGGACGCAAAAAAAAAAAAGTTTATATTGATTGAAAATTTTTA
Organism: Parasitella parasitica; assembly: GCA_025201805.1. Classification (NCBI taxonomy): domain Eukaryota; kingdom Fungi; phylum Mucoromycota; class Mucoromycetes; order Mucorales; family Mucoraceae; genus Parasitella; species Parasitella parasitica. The sequence goes on from MU619261.1 coordinate 34,212, forward strand.
ATTTTGATACGACTCCTTCGTTTTAGCAAATTGACTTAGTCACCGCTGGTATGGTGATAACAAAGCGAAACGCTCCACAATTGCTTGATTATTAACGCTTCAACAATAGAGAATTCATAACTATTAGAATGTCCTACGTCGCTAAGAACTCTACCCAAAAGCCTGGTCTTGAGGAACAAGATCAACCCAAGTAAGTTTTGCCATTTGCAGATGCAAATGATGAGTTCTGATGACTTTCATCTATCTAGGATCCACCGTATCCGTATCACCTTGACTTCTCGCAATGTTAAGAACTTGGAGAAGGTCTCTTCCGACCTTATCCAACGTGCCAAGGATAAGCAACTCAAAGTTAAGGGTCCCGTCCGTCTCCCCACCAAGGTTCTTCGTATCACTACCCGTAAGTCTCCCTGTGGTAACGGTTCTGAGACTTTTGACCGCTTCGAGATGAGAATCCACAAGCGTTTGATCGATTTGCACTCTCCCTCTGAGATTGTCAAGCAAATCACCTCCATCTCCATCGAACCCGGAGTTGAGGTTGAGGTTACCATTGCTTAAATATTTCACTATATTTAGTTATAGTCTCTGTAGCAAATGCTTGCCATCTCTTGCAGCCAGGTTTTTTGCAATAAAAAAAACATCAAAATTACATTGTTTGCTCTGCATATTCGGTACAGTAATAGTTTGTGGTTATTCCAAACATTTTTAAGTTAAGGTAACATCTTTTACTGAAATATAAAGATGTTGTCATCGCTGCAATGATTCCTCATCTAGTGTCCTTCACATGCACATCAGAAATAATCTGCTATGTATACAGTTTGGATACGAGCTAATCGCAAGCTAATTTCTGCGGGGAAGAGATAGGCATTATCGCGACCAAAATTCAACAGTGCAAAATCTTTTTTTTTTCTTTCTTTGTCAACATCTTTCCCTGGGTGTATACAAACAGAGACAGCAACAATGGATGCAAACAATAAGCAGCCCAACGATAGCGGTGATTTCCCAGATATAACTCAACAAGAGGCTTTATTATTACAACAACAACAACAACAACTGCAGCGGCATCATCAGCAGGAACTTGCTACTGCTGCCACTATCGATATCGAGATATCTCCAGAGCAACAGCGCAGACAGCCCTCACGTCTCCAGCAAATAGTGCACCAGTTGAGTAAACGAAAAATAAAAGCATTCATATACAATTGGCGTTGGTATTTGGCGCTTCTCGTTTTCATTATAATATCATCTGCGTTTATGGTTGCTCATCGCCGCCAGTTTTTGCAAGCATTAGAGACATTTAGCGATAAATTGACAGGCATGGGATACAGGTGAGTTTTTCAATGGTTGACGTTATGCAGCACAACTGATGCCACATATTGTATGTATAACAGTGGATACATCCTCTTGTCTGTTTTAATCTTTTCAAGCGCATTTCCTCCGATCCTCGGGTACAGCACATATCAAACCCTATCTGGATTCACATTTGGATTTTCAATTGGATTCCCCATCTCTTATTTCAGTGCTTTGGCTGGAGCTGTTGTCTGTTTCCAACTGTCCCGTACTTTTCTCAAGGCGCGTGTTGTCCAAACTTTGTCGAAATACCCCAATCTAGAGGCTGCTGTGAAAGCCGTGGAAAAAAAGGGGTTTCGGCTGTTCTTGCTGATTCGATTCTCACCTTATCCTTTCAATTTGTTGAATGTGCTTTTCGCTGCCACCAACATCTCTCTGTTTCAATTTGCTGCAGGAACAGGTATATCGTTGCTTAAAATTGCATTACATGTGTATATAGGTGCAAATTTAACTTCGTTTGCTAAACATGTGCTGGGAGAGGATCAAGATTTGTCAGAGTCAGAGCAGAGAGTGATGAAAATTAGGTTTGCTGCTGCTATTTTCTTCTCGTTGCTTGCTTTTGTAGTCATGGGTTATTTGTATCGAGTAGCGAAAGCAGCTATTGCTGAGACTGCAGCCACTGATGAGGAGCAGATGTCCTTTTTGAATCATCAAGATGAGGAGGAAGGACTCTTGGATGCTGTGGACGACGGCAATAATAGTATAAATGAGTCTACTCTGCAAGTAAATACCAATTCGGTAGCAGATGAGCCTAGAGAGAGCGTTTCCTTGGATGCTTGGGATGCTTGGGGAGATGACGATGATAATCACTAAGCTCAATCCAAGAAGAAAATTCTGGACAAGATAATCATAATATTTATTGACTGTAATGAAAACGATATTCTCTCCTTCTTTTTGCTTACCAACGTGCATGTATGTTTTTCGATTCATCTCATGTTTTTTGCCATAAAACTCTCACACATTTATCAGATACCATTGACAGCATTATGAGGCTCATGAAAAATCTTATACAGTTTGGACATTGTATATATACGCGAAAATACATTTTTTCTATGAGGTAAAGCCACTTACAAAATATGGTCTGCCATATCATCAGATAATCCATGTTGTGCAACTAAAATGAGCGGACATCTTTCGCAAAATGGATTACTACATGACGCTATTCCAATGTTGATCATTCCTTAACATGTTGACCCTTTGTCACACTTGCTATCATTGGCGTTATGTGGCATCGAAAATATTTTCATCATGAGGTTACATACATAATATGTACGCTCGTTATCCTCCTACAGCCAGCATTTGGACCCCTAAAAATTGCCATGTATGCGTATGTTTTTAACAAACAAACTGCTAATTATACGTGGACGTCTAACGTACTGTAGCACGCAAATATAAATATATTTCACTATCACAAACTATTTTAAATAATCTTTTAGTACCACTTGGATGAGTAATATAGAGTTTTTTCCTTTTGTCTCAAGATGGAATATTAAGCTTTCTTATCGTTTATGCAAAAAATGAAACAAATGCGTGTCGATCGTATGCACTAATCTACCGTACGACTAGGGAAAAATCAACTTTTTAGCCCTTAGTGCGTTTGTGTGTGTGTGTGTGTGCTACATACGCAATTTAGTATAAATACAGGGTCAAATCAGAAATTACAGTTTTTCTGTATCTTTTTCAAAAATGAGAAAATCACTTGTATTGTCATCATTATTGGCATTTGGCTGCTACTTGACCGAGGCTAAAACTTATACTACAAAGGTCGTCATCTTGGGTGGTGGTGTCAGTGGTATTAGTGCCGCATTAAATTTGACAGCTAATGGTATTACCGACATCATGATGGTGGAGGCCAGGGATACTTTGGGTGGTAGAGCTCAAGATGTGCCATTTGGGGATATAAACGTTGAATTTGGCTGCAACTGGGTTCAAGGTCTGGGCACAAACCCTATCCATGAACTGGCTCTCAAGTATCAGCTTCGTACTGCTGTCACCAACGGCGACGATGTTGTCTTTTACGGTGAAAACGGCAAGATCAACGCAACTGAGAGATACAATGAAATGAACAAGTATTACGAAATTTTGTCTCAAGATGCTGGTATGTCAATTTTGCGCATATGTTGCATTTCACTATACGCTAATACATCTTCATAGTCAAAAGAGTCCAAAAGGATCAAGTCGATCTTTCTGGTAAAGTCGGCCTGGATATCGCTGGTTGGTATGCCAAAGACGCTATTGACGATGCCATTGAATACTATGTTTGGGATTGGGAGATGGGAGAATCCCCAGAGCTCTCTTCCACCATCTTTGCTGTCGTTAATGATCAATGGACTTATGGCGAAAAAGCTTTTGGCCCTAATAGTGATGGAGATAAGTTTGTGGTTGATCCTCGGTATGTATACATGTCATGACTTATTAGGTTGCCAATTTTCTCATACAGTCTATAGTGGTTTCAAGCATATCTTCCAAGAAGAAGCCAAGACAGTCTTCAAGCCTAATGATGAGCGCTTGCTGCTGAATACTGTTGTAACCAAGATTGAGTACAGCGATGCTGGTGTTACAGTTTATACCAATACTGGCGATATCATCAATGCTGAATTTGCCATTTCAACATTCAGTATAGGTGTGCTTCAACACAAGGATATCGAATGGAGCCCCAAATTACCTGCATGGAAACTGGAAGGTATCTATGGCTTCCATATGGCCACCTATACCAAGATCTTCATGAACTTCCCTACTAAATTCTGGGATGAAAACCAATTCGTCGTTTGGGCTGATCCTGATCAACGTGGCTACTTTAATTCATTCCAAAATCTCAACATCAAGGGATTCTTGCCAGACAACTCTACCAGCAACATATTCTTTGTCACTGTTACTCAAGACTTGTCTTATCGTGTTGAAGCCATGACTGATGACGAGGTCAAGGCCGAAGTTATGGTTGTACTGCGTCGCATGTATGGTAATAATATCCCTGAGCCTACCGACTTCAAGTTCCCTCGCTGGCACAGCAACCCATTGTTCCGTGGTAGTTACAGTAACTGGCCCATTGGAGAATTGGATGAACACCATGTCAATATGAAAGCCTCTTTGAGCAACCGTGTCTTCTTTGCTGGCGAAGCTATGAGCGAGAAATTCTTTGGGTTCCTTCAGGTATATGAAAGAACATAGATAGTGACATAAATTAAGCGCTTGTTTATTAACATTGATATTTTATGTTAGGGTGCCTGGTACAGTGGCGCTGAAACTGCCTTGAAAGTTGCTCAATGTATTCAGGGCAAATGCTCCCCATCTGAATACTACGAGGAAATTACAAACGCAAAGCTTCAAGCTAGCGTTGTTCGCAACTCCCTCTTACAGAAGTAATAGTTTATCAGTCTTATTAAATAAAAAAAAATCGCATTTGCTAATCCCATAAAAGATTTTGAGACGCTACAAGTAAAATCACAAATTTGAGTGAAATTATGATCGCTAAATTCAAAACTATAATAGTCTTTGAGATGGCACCGATAATTGAGCTCGTGCCTTACTAAGATACGCCTCGTAAATACTGTCCCCCTTACATTTCACTTCAATGTCAAGTGCTTCTTAATTGTTGTTGACCCTACTGTTGAATTCTCAATCTACTCTACTCCTTGAGTATGGTGTTTCTTATTTCTCCATCAGTGCTTTGCTTTATAACAAGCTTAGCTCTCTCTAAAATCCTTCTTCTTATATCCTTATTAGAACTTGAATTATCTTTTTTTTTGCAGCCATAGTTTTGCTGGTAGATTGTGCTGCTAAACCTTAGTTTTCTCCTGATCACGCTTGGTTGATTCTATAGAATGTGGTCTGTCATGATTATGATCTACTTTCTCTCTTTGATAGATGTAAAAGAACAGCTGGGCCCCCTTTCAAACATAGATAATAGTTAATATATAAGAATTAAAAAGATAGCTCAAAAAGCTCATTTAAAATAACCTTTACTCTTGGGTATTGTGATTTCGTTTTCTCTCAGATGTTTAGAGGCTACAGATAGTCTCTGGGTGGTTTCTAATTTTACAGAGGTGCCATACCTTAGCCTTGCGACTCCCGTAATAAAGATTCTATGTGTAACAACGGAAAAATAGAGAATCAATGAACTCGAGGAGTATTAGGGCTGTTCAGGATCATCTCATCTGCTTGTAATGGAAATATTGTGTAAATGCTCAGAAGCTGGACAACTTGACAACTATCTCTGAACAGTAAATGATTTATATGAGATTGAATTCAATATTAACAAAATATCTACTGTATATGTTACCTTTGAACACTTTAAATGTGAACTGTCAATTAAGCTATGTTATTGTACAATTTTTGGTGTCAACATGATTGACTATATCTTTGCCATTCTCGAATATAACATTCTGAAGATATTGGTGTACTTCAACACAAGGAAATCCGAATAAAAACTAGAAGGTATATATCATCACTTATACCACGTTAGCCGGATCAATGTGGGTTTTATATACTCCTGGAGACATTTAGACATTTATAGATATTACTTTTATGAACTCAAGACTGGAGATGTATTTGTGTTGTGCCCCATGTAGGGTAACAATATCCCTGAGCCTACTAATTCTTAATTTTCTCGTTGCCATAGCAACCCCCTTGTTTTCTGGAGGCTATGACAAGATACGCATCATGTCACTACAAGTATTGTCGAGTAGCGAAGCCATACGCACAAAGTTTGTTGGAGCTTTACAAGGCCTTCGATTTATAGTGGAGCTGAAGCTGCTCAATGCGCCGATAAAAGCAAAATGCCCTGAAGCTGTCTGTATGTCACGCACCAGAAGAGAATTGCCACTACAATTACTGTTGATGTCCCACTTTTAGACAAATAAGCCAGTTTTGATAACAATGACGATAATTTATTATATAAATGAATATAAAAAGAACATGTTCCCAATTAAAAGATCTCCTTCTTGCTCCCACCACACAATATAACTAACGAAAATTTTCAGCAGCACTTGATACACATACACACATTTAGTATTTTTTTTTTTTTTTTTTTTCTATACGCTAATCCACATCCATTAAATCTCGGGGACGCTCACGATTGTTATCAGAGTTGTTTTCAGCCTCAACTTCGGTAGAACTGCCTGAGGCTAAGCTACGCACCGAGCGAGGGTTCCTTCGTTGAGCATGATGATGGTAAAACAAAATATCTCCATCACGTGGAGCACGGGTAGCTATAGTAGGTGTAGTGTGATGATTTTGATTGGTAGTAACAGGAAGTGATGAACGTCTATGTTGAGCTGCTTGATTGGTATTATTTTCTTGTCCATTATTATGTTCAGCAATAGGTATGGCCATGACATCTAAAGCAACGTTGTCTTCCAAATGTACGACTTGTTCAGCAGGTGGAGGCGGAGGCGGAGCAGCAGCAACGACTGCAGCTGCAGCTGCTTGTGTTGTTGACGATGTTGCTGTGGGATTGGGTGGTGTAAGATTAGTGTGAGGTCGTTCCACACACCACCAGCGATGACCATCAGCCCAGGCTTTTGACTGACATGACTTTGAACAATACTTTGCTTTTCGACTATGCAACAATTTAGAGCTCTGGTAGATATATCGAAAATGCAACCCTCTTCTTACCAGCGACGGCATTTGGCAAATTCGCGTGGGAACCGCTCCCATTTACCACATTGCATGTTTGCACATTGTCGAACACCTCCTCTTGCTTCGTCTTTTCTACAAGCATTTCTCATAATGACACCAGCCCAATAGATAATAGCAGCGGGATGAAGACGATGAGTGAACTTTTCAACGACAGAGAACACATTGAGGCGATGATTTGAGTGAAAGGCTTGACGAATTAATGGGTATTTAGATAGATAAGCGAGTAACTGCAGAGAGAGTAGAATATCTTCTTCACGATGCAGTATTGCATCTGTTGATAGATTATTTAAAAGTGGGATGCTTGATAAAGAGGCGGTATAAGGCTTTGGTTTTGGCTTTCCAGTGCGAGTCATAAAAGTATTTCTCTTTGGGATAACGAATAACATATTTAGGCTAGTGTTCTTGGGCATTCTATTATTATCAACATGGTAGTTTATAGGGAATCCTTTTTCTACAATGTTAGTAGAAGAGGAAGATGTCGGCATCGTCGGTAAAGTCAGAGCTGTAGGATGTTGTTGTTGGTGAAAATGATGATTTGTTTGTTGTTGTTGCTGTTGTTGCTGTTGCTGTTTCTTTTCTTGGTCTTTTTCCAGTTTTGCTTGATCCAGTGCATTCATAAAATTTTCGAGGATGGCCAATACAATATGTACAGCACCTGCTTCAACTACACGGGACCTAATAGCTTCAGTGCCACGTACGCCTACGTTTACAACACATTGAAAAGCTAGAGACCATTTCCATAAGGAATGTTTATCTGTATGTTGGCAAGTAGCTAAAATCTTAACGAGTCTTTCTAAACCACCATCAGCGGCCAGGATTTCACGAATACGTGGTGATGTTGAGGTCATGTAAGCAAGATGGGTAAGTGAGTTTACTAAGGGTAAAGTTGCTGTACAATCAAGAGCTCGACGATCATATAAGGTGGATGTGATAACTACAGCTGCTCTATTCTGCGCTGGAGAGCTAAAATTTGGTTCACGCATTCTCTCTCTTTTTTTTTTTTTTTCTGTATGAAGTGGGTGTATATAATCTAATTTTCTGTTTGGATACGATAAAAAAGAAAAAGAAAGAAGAAGAGGGAAATAAAAGAAAAGCGAAAAAAAAAAAATATTAATAATAAAATTTCTTGTTCAAGCTGTGGTTTTGGTGCGCCATTGATTATTACGTTTTTTTCTAATGTTGCCTGATTAACTTGCAAAGGCTACAGGTTTATTGTGTCTCCCTGTTTAATAAACACATTTTCTTTGTGATTTCCTTCTCCTTTTTTCATTCAATGTTACTTTTTACCTGACGAGTACTATCAATGTGGTGTCTACGATACAATGACCCGGAATTTCAATTGAAAACGTCATTCAATACCAATTGATTTGATCACTTTGATGACCAGTAAAGGTTAAAAAAAAGTTTGCTTCTTTAGAGCTATTTTTGTAACCACAACAATCAATTTACAATCGCCATCATTTAGGTGCATTATATTGCGGAAAATCCGGTTCTGTATTATCGGACAGATTACAGCCTCAAAATCCGAGTTGGGTACTCCAAACCCACAACATCAGCCAGTTTCATGTAACTCGTAATCGATGTTACAGTTACTCCTTCCTCATTTGCATTGAATAACAACAACAACGGATCAAATGAAATATACTCCGCTTTTGGATAAAGCAAAAAACAGCTTTCAACAATAAGATACGCATACAATTTGGCAAATTAAAAAACTTTTGTATACAGCTCACACGGCATATAGCTTGCAATGACTTTCGATTTCGTTCGATCAACTTATAATGAGTACATAAAAATCGTTGAAAGTATGTATTGTTGGCCAAATTGTATAAAAAAGATAAGCCTCTTTATCATACTCCCTTGATTTTATTAATTTTCCATATCCCCTGGCTCATGTAAACTATTTCTTTTCAACAATACACACTCTCCGCCATTTTCCAGGTCAATATTGTACTGATAAAAGTAGCCTTCTGCAGTAACCACAAGCACTTGCGGAGTAGTACTATAGCCAGATGCATAAACAAAGCATGATCAGATACAAAAGATCAGTAAGCGTTTGAATTGAATAACTAAATACCTGCTTAAAGCAACCAAACTACGTACACCAACATTTGGTAATTTTAACGAAGCAAAATGACGAGAGGGTTCCCACATATCTGTTAATCTATCTGGTAAAAATGATCCCATGCTGCGTCCAATATTTTGAAGTGAGGATCTTCTTTGCCTGTGTATCAGGAACTTCAGATTTGTGTACCTAGCATAAACCAAAACCGTAAAAAAAAAAAAGAAAGCTTACATGGAAGTTGTTGTTGCGGAAAAGTCACTCTTATCCAAAGAATGGTCGCCAGAGGTATCGTTGTTGGATGACAGCTTGAAAATATGAACTGTCTCGGTATCGCTTGAAACACACAGTAATGTACTAACAAGGTTAAAAGACATGGAGTAAATCCTGGCAGAGTAAGAGCCTCTTCTAAACTGATATACTTTATCTGCCCTTGGGATTGTAAATACACGTATTACTGTACCCTAATTTAAACATGCATGTAAGCATCCTTAATCATACAGGACGCATTATTGAATGCTTCGTACCTTTTCACTCGCAGTCGCCATCAATGTGCCTTCTAAGTTCATAGAAATGCAGCTTATGGTAGATTTGTGTGCCTGCACTATATTTTCCAACTTCATTGTATTGGCATCGTAAATCTCGATATCTCCTATGCCATTGTAAGTGGGAGATGAGTTGGAGTAAGATGATGTTGTATAATAGTCTGAAGCTCGTAGCGGTTGGTAAGCCAAGTAACAGTTGTCACTTGAGGGAGATAATGCACAAATTGCTAAACCAACAATAAGTATTTATTCTCTTTATTTCCTTGCCTTTGTATCGTATTTACCTTGAGGATTGGAAATTGTATCCAGTGTATGCAACAATTTCATGTTACTGATATCATACACAAAAATTTGTTTTTCCAGTACAACAATCAATCTTTTCCGATTCATTTTGACTGATAAAATAGGGGTCTCAAAGGTCAATTCACAAATGGTGCTTTCTCGTTTCGTATTTTTGATGCGTAAGTGCACTGAAGGTGAATTGTCATTCAATCCAACCAACGCAACCAGGGATGTACAAAACAGCATCTCAATATGGCCTATACCGCTATCCACTATCCGTATGCGAAATAACACATAAATACGACGCGTATTGCACTCGTGGAATATTAACTCACCTTTAGAATAGCATTTTGCAAACGGATCACAATTATATATACGATAACCCAATCTTGTACCAACGGATATACAGCTGAAGTCTTGGTTAAAGTTGACGCTTGTGATTTGCTTTGACTCATTCTCTTCTCTTATTGATTGCTCTTGATCGGTTATCGTCATAATTTGAAATTCTGTAACAAAGTAAAGGAAGAGAGCTAAAAAGTATTTTATATAAATATATATATATACTTTTTTTTTTTAGAAAAAGGGAGTTATGTGTATGAGTACAACAGACTGTGTAACTATTTGATTTGCATATATTTATACGTTGCGCCGCTTTTGTTAATATGTATTTTTGATCTATGAAGTATGGCACGCAAAACTGTTACAGCAAAATTAGCAGTTGTATAATAAACAAATTTTATTAACATATGGAGTGAATTAGCGTTGATGTATACTACTCGAATCATATGTGGTAGTATCCGGCGATTTTTGGTTTATCCCGAAATAAAACACGATGGTCAAGATATATAAATATGCTATAATCATCGCAAAATGTAGATGATGCCTAACTATATGAAGATCTAGCTTGAATACATTTTTTTTTATCTGTAATAACTGGCGATATCCAGACCTGAAGACCTGCGTGTTGCGTGATTAAATTTGTAATATAAGCTTTCAGTTTGCTTTTGGCACTTGCGCTATTATTGATCTGCCATAATCATAGATAGGAGATCATAGCAATGTACTTCAATTGAAGATTGAAGATCGTCCAATGATGTGATGTGATACGCTTGTGTAAACTGGAGAATAAAGTATCGGTTTCAAATCAAGCAGGTTTTTTCTGTAACACAGATCTGTGCACCAGGATAAAGAATAAAGCACTGTCAAATCAAAGACATGTAGCCATTGTTGTATAACCTTATATCGTACCCTGTCAAGTAGATTGTCACTGCGAATTGGTATTGTCAATTAGTAATCTAAATAAGTCGCAATAAATTTATGCCATTGTAAAAAGTATAAACAGCAGATGCAATTTCGATCTTTAATAAAGTATCTTTAAGTTTTTGTATCTCGTTTACCTTTGATTTTATTATCTTTTATTTATCCAAAAAATAGTTATGAGCAAATATCTGATATTTATGATAAATATTGAAAAATAAAACTGTTTTTGCAGATAACTTTTGATAGAGACATCGCCCAGTGGAAACCAAGGTATGCTCAGATAGCGATGATCATGCCTGTTCTTATGGCGCATACGACAATGTTTATTTTGCTCTTTATCAAAGTCTATCATTGATTATACTGTGATGAAGTACAATTATCTAGTAGTAAGGGTAGAATGATGTACTATGTTAATGGACGGTTGGTGTATCTAATTATTCACATTGCTATCAGGGTTATTAATTACTATATAATATATGTAGATATTATTGGACAAGAAGTAATTGACAGCAATGCGGCGATGTTTATATGAACTATAAACTTATATGTAAACAACGATCGGTAGTGACAGATCAGGTTTTCAGTGATAAGGATGATTTATAGATAATAGATTTGCTAGTATATGAGAAATGTTTATGGTAATAAACTATAGTAGCTATTACAGATATTTTCACTAGCGTTCCAATATCTGGTAAAGGTTGAACTTATTTATAACAATTGGATGTTCATGTAAAATGAGACATCATGTAATGTGAATCATTACAGTACACTGTCAGATCAAAGATCAATAGCCTTGTAGTATAATAATACATCGTACACTATTAAGGATATGATGTTGCTTGCAAATTACTCTTATCGCTTAGTATCGACTAGTATTTTAAATAAGTCACCAAAAATTTATGTAGTTAGTTGTAAAAAGTATAAATAGCAGATGCAAAGTTGAATCTTTAATAAGGTAATCTCAAGTTTTCGTAACTCGTTAATTCAAGGTTTTATTTTCTACTTTTCTGATTTTCGATTTTGCAGATCTCAACACTTGGTATATGCTACGAGCTTACGCCGTATAAGATCTATGCTTCAGCAGATCTGTATTCTCAGTTTCCAGATACACACTACAAGACATATATTTATATTTCCATAATACCAGTTACAAATACATTATGTACTACAGACTTGTACAATATGTGCAATGCAATAGATATATGCTCATGACATGCTATAGACATGCTACATATACCTATATATGCTAAGATGAATACCATGTGATATACACTCAGACATCATGCGCTATGAATCTAGACTAAATAAGATTATACTAGAAATGATGTACGCTTATGGATTAATTTTAATAGTCTTCATATGGAAGATTGATCGGAGTACCTCGGGTAAAGTCTATCTACTCACTCAGATAGATCTAAGTTATCTTTAGTCTGCTGAGATGTCGATTAGTACAAACTTACAATGCTATGATAATTAATCAGAATTGTCGTATACGTTAAATTACGAGAGTAGAACATTAACCCATAGCTCAAGTATATAAAGGTTCATCTACCTGACCACTAGATGAACTGGAGCTTTATACACTGTCGATTTAATAATACAATTTATATCTTTATCAAGCTGACATTTATTGTTTTTTTATTTAGTGAATATTATACCAATCCCACAACATGATCAACTGAAACATGTTCCTAAATTGTGTTCAGTATTTACTCTATTTAAATTTTGTCTTCTAGTTGGGAAATTGACATATCAAAGTTGCACTAAAATAATTTTTGAAGCCATATTACACTACATCTTCACTATCACACATATTATGACATTTTTCAAGTTACTTATTGAGTTCGTACTTTGTTTTTCAATTAAAATCAGCAGGTGTATAGCTACAAACATAAACAGCAGTGTTGCCATTGATTCTATAACCAAGCATGATATTTTTACTGCTGAATATCTCAAGAAAGTAATATATGAATCGCATTGTAGCTACCAAGTAATGAATCATGAATCAAAGCTCATAAATTAAAAAACTATGCGAATTTATTTTTCAGTTCTTGTTTCGGGAGCAGATACAAAATCACTACCTTATTTTTATTTTGTTTTATACAATAGTAGTAGCAACTACAAGTTATCAAAATATTGTCTTGACTAAAATTGACCTTTGTAATAAATTTCATCAACCAGCTTGCTGACAGCCGAAAAATAAAAGCATTTTCTCTTAGACATTTTTCACCTTGTTTTGGTAAAAGACTCTGTTTGGATTATCATTTAATAATGTGCCTTTGTGGAATATAAAATTGTTCGTAAATGCTGTGAATACAATGGAAAATCAACAGCTGTAGTGAATACAGTCCTCCATTACTACGCAAATCAAAAATGCTCCTATTGTACCATAACTATTCATAAATTACTAATTTGCTATTTAATATGTGGAATAGTAACAAATCCAAATTGAAGATCTAAATAACGGAATTAGAGGTGCCGTTAGCCGAGATTTGTTGGCGCGCACTCTCGCATTTACTTTTGATCATTACGACGATCCTTCTTTATTTAGAAGTAGCTTACGTTTTTCGCATTAATTCGAAGTTAACGTTTAGAAAGAATATAATTTTTTTGAAAGCATAATGTTGTCTATAAAGTAGACGTGTATACACTCTTCTAAAAAAATAAAGATTTCTCATTATTTAAACTAGTTGGACCGACAATTGAAGATTTTATTTTGTTGGTTTATGTCACTTCCGAATCACTTACGTTCAATTTACCTAGTTTCCCGTTTAAAGGAATAAAAGCTGTCAGAACTGTTTCAGTCAGCCTAGAAAGCGTATAAAAAGAAACTCAAAAGCGCAAGTTTCTCCTCATTTGTTAATCGACTCGCTTTTTTTCTATACAAAATGTCTACTGACAGAGTATTTGTTATTGGCGGTACTGGTAACATTGGTGTTAAAGCTGTGAATGATCTTGTCCATAACAAGGTTCCCGTTACTTTATATGCTCGTAGTCTCGAAAAGGTGGCCTCGCTATTCTCTCATGCTGGAGACTTGGTTAATGTAGTTCAAGGTGATTTCCAAGATTTATCTCCTATCAAAGAAGGTATTAAAGGCCACACCCGTCTCCTTTTGTTGGTTGCCGACTTTAATGGCTTTGCGAATATAAAGAAAACTATTGCAACGTATGCATACGAAGCTGGAGTGCAACAAGTGGTCGATATTTCCTCTTTTACTGTGAATATGGGCTGGAGATCAAGCTTTATTGGCACCCAACACTACTATGGCGAAAAGGCTATCTTTGACATCCCTAATCGAGGTTATTTAGTGGCTCTCCGCCCTGGTCGCTTCATGTCTAATCACTTGCATATGGTACGCCCTATTGCAGACAATGGTCTTTACGACAATGCTGACCCTGAGTCTCGACAAGGATTCATCTCCACAAACGATATCGGCGCTGTTGCTGCTGTTGTCTTGCGTGAAGATGTCAGGAAGCACGGTGATGCTGTCTACAAATTGACAGGTGATATTGTTACTTCTGTGGAGCGTGCTGCCATTCTATCTCAGGTGACTGGAAAGAATATCAAGTACATTCAGGTATCTTCAGTTCAAAAGTACAACAAAATGATGGAATCAGGCAAATTTCCTCATATCCTTGCAATGGATTTATGCGATAATTTGGAAGGTGTTGAAGATGACAAGGTCACTCCTTCGATTGAAATTTTGCTTGGCAGAAAGCCTGAAACCCTTGCAGAATATCTTCATGCCAACAAGAACAGCATTGAATAGGTTTGCTTATAGTTGAATGAAATCGAATAAAACGTCTTTTCTAGTTTCTTGCCCTTGAAGGCCAAATAATTCGTTTTAATACAGCTATCATGATGCGTAATTGGAGTTTTCAAAAAATTACTTCTTGATTATAAAATGCTGCACCGCTGGCAACAAAGCCGTCGGCAATCTCCTTCATATTCCTACCTCAAGTCATCTGAATAAATATTTACTGTGCAGCAGAAAATGTATATGAAAGCCCTTTATATATATATATAATGCTGGTCTCGGCTAAAAAGACTGCATTTAAATGATTCAGAACCAAGGAAACTCTTTAAATGCATAAATCTCAAAGCAAAGCTTATAGCTTGATGTCTCGATTAGCCTACAGAGGTTGTGCCATCATTAAGTCATGTCATCTCTATTAGTCATGTTGTCGTGAAAGGATCTTATATGTACAAACAAATGTCGCACCATCTGCTAATTCTATGTAATGATAGTGATAAAAATACGTCATGAGGGGTGGAATATCAAGTGTTTCTTGTTTTGTGTGTGTACAATTTTTAAAAAAAACTCCTGTTGAGTTTTTATCTCTTCCACCCTTTCTTCTACTATTCTTGTTGAGGATGGAAGCGAGTATATTCTCACCGAGTTTAATCAAAGGCTTAACAGACAAAATATATGATAGACGGAAAGCAGCTGCCCTGGAGATCGAGAGGTGAGTCGTAAAAGGGGTAATCATGACAACGGTTTTGAAAGCTGAATTCTTAATATCCAGGCTTGTACGTGAAAACGAAGACTCGAATGAGAGAATCACTCAGATAGTGGATGCGCTGGTACAGGAGTTTGTCTACTCAAATAATCCTTATGCTCGTTATGGTGGTTTGATTGGATTAGCCGCGACATCAATAGCGCTTGGTCCTGTAAGTAACTCTATATAGATGTAATTTTTGACACCTATACTCATGGATTTATGAAAGGGTGTTTCAAAGTATCTCGATATTATTGTACCGCCTATTCTGTCATGTTTTAGCAATCAAGATCAAAAAGTTCGCTACTATGCCTGTGAGAGCATGTATAACATTGCCAAGGTCGCAAAAGGCGAGGTATTGCGCTACTTTAATAGTACATTTGACGCTTTATGCAAGGTAAGCAGACTTTAAGAGCAGTATGACGATAGAAACATCGTTAACCGGGTGTGTTAGCTATCTGCCGATTCAGAGATTAGTGTCAAAAATGGTGCGGAATTGCTCGATCGACTAATCAAGGATATTGTGTCAGAGCTGTCAACAACCTACGTATCACCCTACAGCGAACCTTATAACTTAATCGAAGCAGGTGGCAATAAATTAGATACACCCTCTTCGTTACCACGCAACACAGCATTTTCTCTGCCTCGATTTATACCTTTGCTCAGCCAACGTATCTATGTCCGTAATTCAGCTGCAAGACAGTTTTTAGTATCTTGGATGTGCGTCCTGGATTCCATTCCTGACCTCGAATTGATCTCATTCCTGCCCGAATTCTTGGATGGCTTGATCAGATGTCTAAACGATGTGAGCGAGGACGTGAGAGTAGCTGCAAGTGGGCTACTACAAGATTTCTTAAACGAAATCAAAGAAGCAGCTGCCGCCCGCGCTATACAAATAAAACATAAGCAACATAAACAATTTTTTAGCAAAGAAAAGGACAAAAAATCGGCAGAGAAGGCTACTTGTAACGAAGAAAATAGTGCTGGAACAGACCCAGACACAAAAGCGGAAGAAGCAGCGGAAGAAGCAGCAGAAGCAGCAGCAGAAGCAACACCAGAAGCAACATCAGAAGCAACAGCAGAATCAACAACAAAGACAACAACAGAAGCAGCAGCAGAAGAAACAGCAGCAGCAGCAGAAGAAGAAGCAGAAGAAGCAGTCGAAGAAAAGGAAAGGTTGATCAAAGAAGCGGGAGAAGAGAATGACAATGAAAACGATGAAAAAGACAAGACATCCATTGTCGATTCAGAAAATGATGGCCATGGAAAAGGCACCTATGTTCCCGGCCAAGGTGTTATTGTACAATACGGAAAGATAGTTGAGATTCTTGTGCCTCATCTTTCTTCTTCGGAGGAGGACATCCAAAAGACAGCATTATTATGGATCAATGCATTCATTGAAATCGCTCAAGATGTGATTATCCAATATACCCCTGAAATTATCAAGGCAGTTCTACCGTCCCTTGCTCATCCAGTGACACCCATTCGAGTCATTGCGCTTGAAACCAACCAAAACTTACAGCGGCTTGTGTTGGAAACACCTATACATTCAACACCTCCTGAGCCTACTACGAGCAAGAGTGACCCATCTGGTGGTGGCGGACAAAGTGTTGGTAGCGGTGGTGCTGGTTCGAACAAAAAACCAATCATGCTTTCAGCTATCACCAATTCAGCGACAATGATAGCGGCACAAGATCCTTTTGATTACCAGGCAACAGTGGCGAATTTGAGATTGCAGTTCCTTAACCAAAACGAGGAGACTCGAGTTGCTAGTCTCGATTGGCTGTTGATGCTTCACAAAAAGGCGCCCAACAAAATACTGGCTTCAGATGACGGTACGTTCCCTGCACTTCTCAAGACTCTTTCGGATCCCTCTGAAGATGTGGTGCGTCGTGATCTGCAGCTGCTAGCACAGATTTCTTCCTATTCGGACCATGATTATTTCAGAAGCTTCATCATGTCTCTATTGTCTCTGTTTAGTACAGATAGACGCTTGCTGGAAACTAGAGGAAGCTTAATTATTCGACAGCTGTGCATGAGTTTGGACCCAGAACGCATTTACTGTGCTATTGCAGATATTTTGGAGCAAGATGAAGACTTGGAATTTGCTAGCATCATGATCCAAAATCTGAACATCATACTGATCACTTCATCCGAGTTGGCTGATCTGAGAAAACGATTGAGAAATTTAGAGCATAGAGACAACCAACGATTATTTAATGTGCTTTATCGGTCATGGTGCCATAATGCTGTGTCTGCATTTTCTTTGTGTTTGCTATCACAAGTGTATGAACATGCAGCCAACATGCTGCAAATATTGTAAGTTGCCCTAATTGTTGCCCATGTCTTTGGCTGATGTGTGATTAGTGCTGAACTAGAGATTACGGTCAATATGTTGATACAAGTAGACAAGCTTGTTCAGCTGTTAGAATCCCCCGTATTTACATGTAAGTTTATACAAATGATTGCGGAATGGCACTTTTGCTCATATTCAAGCCAGATTTACGTCTTCAGCTTTTGGAGCCGGAAAAATATCCGTATTTATTCAAGTGTTTGTACGGTATTTTGATGCTACTACCTCAATCATCTGCATTTTCGACATTAAGAAATAGATTGAGTAGCGTATCATCGCTTGGATTTCTTCATGTCCTTCCAAAGACCTCTCCTGGCAATTCATCTACAACCACCAGTAGCACATCAACTGATAGAAGAATCAGTAAATCTTCCACTACAAAGGTCGAAGAAATCAGCACAATCAAATACGGAGATCTACTGACGCATTTTAAATCAGTGCAATCCAGACATGAAAAACAGAGGCGTCAATGTAAGTTGTGCACTTTTCGCGCGTAAATTAGTGATTTAATCTAACCAAGACAATAAAACAGCATTACAAAGCACATCGCGCGCAACCAGCTCAGCCAATGCTAGTTCTGTCAATATGGTGACGAGTGGCGTGGGGAGATCAAGAAGACCACGATTGGTGTATGGGGACGCTTCCCCTACTCAACAAACGCAGCAGCAGCAACAGCAGCAACAGCATCAAGCGTCTTCTTCACACGATAACAGGGGATTGGGTATCTCGTCTATCGCATCTAATACCAGTAACATCGGCTCAGGTGGTATTCGCAGTGGTATGACAAGCTTAGGTTTGACTCCATCTAACAATTCGAATAATGAAAACACAACAGGCAGTGGTGTCAGTGGCAATGGGAACTCAAGATTGGCGGGAGGTAGAAGAAACCGAAGAGTTTAAATAAACATTTGTAATATCATCAGGTTGTCTTGTAACGGTTACATAGAGGATTCCGTATATATAAAGTTTTGTGTTGTTTAAATATTTGGTATACTTGCCAGTAACTTTAGATGTTAACCTTAATTTGTATAAAGGATCTTTGACTACGGCGAATGTCAACCATTGACGTTCGGGTAACTCTTTCTGTTACTTTGTTTCTGTTGGTTTAGAACCATCAATCGAAGTTGATGTTCAAGCTCACTACACATATAATTAGTGCACTGTTATTGAATAGAACGATAGCCCCTTACATTGCTCGAAGTTGCCAATGGTTTCTCTCTCGTAATGTGAATTCGAGCTTTCTCTGTATCTGTACATCTGGAGATGGATGAGCTGGTCTTTCTATCTTATTTTGCTTGTACATATTTGCTAATTGCTCGAGTTCAGAGTTGTATTTCTATATGTAGGGTATATAATATTAATAGCTGATATCAATAATGCAACTGAATCAACTTACATCGCATAC
Organism: Parasitella parasitica; assembly: GCA_025201805.1. Lineage (NCBI taxonomy): Eukaryota > Fungi > Mucoromycota > Mucoromycetes > Mucorales > Mucoraceae > Parasitella > Parasitella parasitica. The sequence continues at coordinate 53,600 of MU619261.1, forward strand.
TGTGCCCAGTTCAGAGACTGAATCATCTAAATCTGCTTTGAGCATGTCAATCTCCTCTTCTTTCTGTTGTTTATAGAGTTTTAGGTGTATGCACAAAAGGTTACACTTTTTTTCTGCACATGAACCAAACCTTTTGAAGCAGACAGGTCAGTATCCTCACTGTTTTGTTTCTTTCCTCCAGTTCTGATTCTGAAAAAGATTTGTTACATGCAGCAGAATCAGCACTGGTAGAATGAAGGTTCAGTTCTTTGGTACTCTTTGCGGCAATAGGTATAATCATATCAGATAATGGTCTAAGAGATGGCGCTCTTGTATTATTTACGAGCCTTTGGTGATACGGCCCTTGTTCTTGCAATTGATAGTGAGGTACAAAGTTGTCAAGTGTAGATATAGTAGAGCTAGCCTGGCTTTGCAATGTAGAGAATCCACTCCCTGGCTCTGTCATAGCTGGTGTAGGTTCACGGACACTGAGAGGAGACCTTGAGCGACTTGATTGCAAATGATCGAATTTATTGTTGTTGTTGGTAAAAATGAAATGTGATCTTTCAGGCACTCGCTTGTTGGTAGCAACAGACTGTATAAACGCATAATACACAGTAATTAGATATACTGAATAGCATAATGTAAATTTAATATATATATATATATATATATATACCTGAATTTCATACGAGGCAGTGCGGCTGGGATGAAAGCTTGGCTGTATAGTAAGAATTCATCAATATCATTAATAGTTGCTGTGCATGAGCAAATTCTTACACTAAAATAACGCTGCCGATTATTGCTTGTAGATAATTCACTGCTTTGTGCTGATATGTCTTTAGGGGCTAGTAATTGCAATGCCAATGTTGATTCATGATTATGTTGCGATTTTCTAGAGCTGCTGCTATCTGTTGACGATGCTGACGATGAGTTGTGGTAGGCCGTGCTGTTTAAAGTCTCCAATCCCAGAACGTATTCGCTGTAAGCAGTCTTTGTCCGCGGTTTTATCGATGTCGAGCTAGGCATAGGAGAAGAAGCCGATGGAGTGCTAATAAATGTTGGTGGGCCACCGCTGCTACTATCACTCCGTGCATGGCCTAATTTCTCCTTTTGCAATGATTTATTGGCAGGATTCGCAAGTGCAGCGAACAGCTTAAACGTTGATTTGCTCTTTTTGCGAACCAAATCTTGCTTTATCATTGAAAATCGACTATTTGAGCTGGTTGCTATCGGTGTAGGGGGTCGTGGAGTCGCAAGTGTTGTTGCCTCTGTGCTTGCTGCCGATCGTATTGATTTTGCTAAATCACGATCAAACGCAACCACTATGTCAAGTATGAGATTTTGCTCAGCAGCTGCAATAAATACTTACAGTTACCAAACAATTGGTTTTGTGCACTTTGTAATTGATGTGCGTCGTTGGATCGAAATGTCAGCAAGGATATTTCGTCATTCAATGTGTTGCCAACAGCGCATTTACTACGGACAGCAAATCGATAATTGTCGTCTTTATCGTGAGGGACAATAAAGCCTACCATGCTGGGTGTTACAAAGCAGTTGCTTAGAATAGCTTCTATATTGATTGTATTTCTTTCAATATAAAATAAAGCAATTTCATTCTTTGATTTTTATTATTAAGCTTCTTTTGCGTACGATTGTATACGACAATTCATGTCATTGTAAATACCCTCTTACCTTATTCATGACTTGGTGATACTTTGAAGTTGGGTATATATTTGCGTAGAAATGGTGCTGGTTCCATTGACAGTAAGTGGATTGAATAAGCTCAACTGACCGATGATTAGTTATTTGATACAGACGTGTATATTCCTACAATGCGAGACTTACCACACTGCTTCATGTTGTTTTTGCATCTACCAAATTGATAAATAAAATGCCGCTTGATCCTGTCCATTTCTTGGAATTGCTCTCTATTGATGCTATTTCCGCCGCCTGTCTGATTCAATTGAAAACAATGCTTTTGTTGGTCATGCTGAAAATATGCCTCCAAAGACTTTTGTGTAGTTTGATCTGTATCAGGAGAGGAGATGAACGAACCAAGGTTATTGCACACCAATGCAAAATTGTCTATAATATAGTTTGATTTAGGGAAACCTTTTCGTTTCAATATGCACGCATAAGTAGTCGTTGCTATGTACCTGGAGATGCATCATAAATGTCAATATCGTTAACACTGGCCCAGCCAATAAACTTCATTTTTCCTGCGATGACTTCTTTGCGAATACAGAAATTGTTTCGTTCAGAATTTTCGTACATCCGCTGGCCTAATCCGCATAGATCCAGACCGTCTGCTTCATAAGATGGGCGTTTTACAACCATGATTTTATCTGAAAATAAAAACAAAGTTACTGGTTGCATAGGCCTAAATGTAGTTGGATCCAATTCGATTGTATCTAGATACCCCACCAAACGACGCTGAAAGCTGATCAAGGATTCCTATCGAGGGCACTTTGTTAGCATCAACCATTTTAATTTCTTGTCACAAACTTACTGGGCAATATTGAATAGCCTGCAAAAGACGGCGAAATACCTTCATTAGTTGCGTATGGATTTCTTCTGTCATGCTTGCTATTTCTTCAGCTTTCAAAAGAGAGCCATGCAATCCTGGTAAATCTGGATGATCGTCAGTGGTGTGCTTCATTAGCTCTGTATAGTATGCGAAATGAGTGTGTGGGATTTAATATCAATGACATAGCAATAGAGATACCCTTAAAATACATGGTATATCTTCCTACTCTCTGACTTGGCAATGCTAAATAATCGTACACTGTTTGATTTCCATTGCTCTGCCCGTCAATCGCTTTTTCTATGAAATGAAAGTAGCTTGGAACCTTCATTTGCTTTTCGTTAATTATCTGTGCATTATTGACGCCTAACAGAAACTTGTTGTAGCATGTAAACCTGTGCATCTATTACAGATATGAGTAGAGGAACACTGGATGTGATGTTTGGCAGTGAATTACATGAAATAAACACAAATCACCCAGGCTTTCTTTTGTGGGATCGTATTGTATAAGATCATTGTAGAAATCCTCTGTTACCTGGACTAATTCATCAATATTCATGAATATATTTGCACACTCGTACTGCCCAATAATAGCTGTTTGCCTATCCTTGGCCCTTTGTCGAAGTGGTTCAACTATCAACTATTGTGTACAGATAATCTCTTTTAGGTTTATTTTCCATGGGTCGTGCATAATGACAACTTACGGAAACAAATGTTTTCAAGGTCGATAAATAATTAGCTTCTGTTGTGATGAATTCTTCTAAAAGATGTCTTCTTCTTTCGTTGTTCTAGGCGAAGACAAGTCAGACTTGAATGCTATTTTCACCTACATCTTTTTTTTTTTTCTGATCCATACCTTGACAAACTCCCTCTTTCGTGGTATAGATGGTGCAACATGGTAATGAATGGTAGACGGCGATGTAATGATTTTTTTGAATTGTTCATAGAGCCTGGAGTGTTTCCCTATTTTAATGTTTATTTAATTATCGTTGTTTATATGTATGATGGTTGAGGCACCTGAACTATTATCTGCTTTTAGATCGTGTACTAAAATATCATAATAGTGGCACTGTTTTCGAGAAATATTAAAATGTTGTACATTCAAAATAAAAGAAAACACACACATACCACAGACCCAGAGTGTAAAGGCGTTTTTTGCTGGCTGCTGTTGTGATTATCGATTAATTGTCGAGAGTAAATGTAGCCAATACTATCGAGACTAATGTCAAGTTGCTGCATAATTAGGACAAGGAGAAAAGAAGAAGCGAAAGGAAGAAATGAAAAGAAAACTAGCATCTTTACATGTAAGGATGGGCTAGGACTGTGTGTAATCTCAGTCATTTCGATTGCTGATCATGGCACACGAGCTTAGAGAGCGGTACCGAGATTATTATAGAGCAAATCAGGCTGTTGTGCCTGTCAATTTTGTCACACTTGTTATACCCTTAATCGTGTACGAGCGCAAAAAAGCAAACAAGGAAAGCATTTGTTGCTCCGAGCTAAACTATTGAATGCTTTGCAAAGATGAGAATTAAGGTTGAGGTAACCTAGTGTAGCAATAGAAATATTTAGCGTTATATGAATCAAGACTCTTGAATTCAGTATGAATATGGCGTATGGATGTTCATTCAAAACGACGTTTTCAATCAACTAGGGTAAAAATGTATGAATCTAAAATCGGTTCACCAACAAATGAAAGCTTGCATGCAAATTGTTTGGATAATCGAAATAAGAGAGTTACACCAAGCAATATAGAGCCGGAAAGATGAATCTTGACCCTCCGAGCATTTTAGGTGCTATCTTCAGTGCATTTTTGATCATTAAAGTCAAACTTTGACCAGATTCCATCTTACTCGAAAAGTAAGAGCGCAATGCAAAGCTGTTGGTTAAAAATGAACCAAAAACAGAGAGGAGAAGCCCTAAAAAAACACATCGCTACATCAGACATCACTACATCAGACACGTGAATTTTTTCCACAAAGGCAACAGCAGCTAAGACGGACCGAGATTTGTCAATGTAAATTAAAGTAAACATATAAAACGATGTTTCTTTGGGTACGGCTTATCAGCTGATTGAACTGCATGTATATATGCTTTATTTATATATGAGTAACTCAAACGTGCTGCAACTTCCTAACTTTTTGAATTTGACATCAAATGAAGAGGGGTTCTTTTTGTTCTTTCCTTTTTGTGCTCTTTCTCCATATGGCTATGGTAAAATTCGCATTTCTAATACATATTAAAAGCCAACAGCATCTGCCTGTAAATCCATAATCCCATCAGTTGATGTATCCTACTTGAAAATTTCCTTGCTGCATCAGATTTCAACGCATTATGCATACCTTTCTGTTTACCATTTACATATGTAGTAAATGCATACCATATATGTAGTATGTATAGCCAGGTTATTTAAGAGGAAATGATATTTTCATTTATGTCATGTATGTTATGACACATGAGCATATATGTTGCAAAAGCTTATACTATATAACTCGATCAGCTATTGTGCGTATCGAGGTATTGTGAAATAGATGAAATATAATGTTTTTTCATATTAGTAAATGTTTCAAGCTCAAAATTGGAGCTGCTGGTTTATTATTATTGAGATTATGACTGAGCTTTGTGTCCTTGCATTGTTGTCTAGACTTTAAACATCGTGATGTATAGCGTACACTTGATAAATCTTTATTCTCAGCACGAAAACCTTATTAATATAATACACATGTATTATCGCGACTTTGGATGGCTTTTTAGAATATTAAAAATCAATGGATCCTAACATATAGATCACTGATAGTTTCGAAGGAGTTAGTTCAGCGTCTTCTTAATATGTGAATAATTGTTGATATGACGATGAGACTTTGTTGCATGCATATAGTGGTATTATATTTATAGAAATAGACCATGATGTTTAAAATGTACATATTTTTGGCAGTTATTACTATATACAGCTGTGGTGAAGGGGAGGTGTTTTCATTCAAAACAGGAACAGTCATTAGCGATTGGCCATACCTTCTGCTATTTCAATCAGAACAAGCAAATATAAAAAGATTTGGGATGCGCAAAAATATATTAGAAGTATATAAGGCTATTTATCGCCTGGCTCTCTTCGATATAATCGATCCTTGAAAGGATTTGCCTAGAACCTTTCAAAGTAAAAAGCAGTAAGCTTCTTGTTGCTATAGAATAAAAATTATTTTGACAGTAGAAGGATTTACATCTTGTTCAGGTTTTTTTATAGCTTGTAGCATGGCAACACTAAATGTATTTACATTCAAGACATTCAAGCTGGCGCAATCTGTAAGAAGCTCAGGACAAGATTATGATTCATTCACGGAACTGCTAATCGAAGTTTTTTTTGGAAGACATCCGATACAAAGTGGTCTCGCATTTGGTCGCTCGTTATCCCTTTCCTTTCTGTACCCTTTGTTATAGCCAGTTGGAGGAAGACTTCCATCACTTCCTTTTCACTTATCCACTTAAACTCCAGGTTTGGCGGTCCATCTTTCAAACTTGTCTCTCTCCGCTTCCTCTCTCTGACCATGATCTTGTCAATCAGCTCGTCACCATCTTGGCATCCACCGATACTCCTTTCCTGCGTGTGGCCAAATGCCTTGTGCTTAACTTTCGACAGATCAAAACTTTACATGCACGTTACTGACAGTCTGACAGGCTTGTTGGCGCATGATTTTCGATGGCATCCTGTTTCTCCCTCACTCAGTCATAAAGCGCACTGTCCGTTCCTTCTCCCGTCTGGGAGATGAAATACGGCCTGATTTTTAGATCTCCAGTTTCTTCTATGTTATTTCTTTGTCTACTGTTATTTATACCTAATCAGCCGGTACTTTGTTTTTCATCAGAACCTATTTGCGTAGTACATGAGAAATTTAGTATGAAAATTTGAGTTTTTTGCTTATTACTTCGTATTCATGTATTTTCCTCCACGCAAATGTTTCCTTTCGACAGCTCTGATTTTTCGCTATATCATCCTCCAGGTTTGATAGCGGTCGTGACCAAATGTCTGCTAAAATGTTTGTTAATTATGAAAAAAAAAACCCCGTTTTGCGCGTAACTTTTAATAACAAACATGGCGCCCTAGGGAAACCAAGTAGTGCTCATTATGCCAATCTTAATCAAGCATAAAATAGACTTTATTTTGCTGAGTATCAGTACGTATATGCGTTTATATGTAATTTTATATGAAAATTATTAATGTTTTCTGTCATGCTCAGAAATATTATATTTCTTTATAATAAGCGAAAAGTAGTACATATTATACGAGCAGGGTTGCATTCCTTCGCCGAACTGTTCATACACTTAAATATTTTTCTAGTAGACTTATTGACATTAATGAGTTCATGCTATTCAATATCATTATCGATCACACTTGCTGATAACAACTGCTTTAGCAAAAAAATGATTACTCTTTTAATGATGTGATAACTCTATTATATTACATAATCTTTGAACCTTCACTTTACTACGACAGTGTATACATAAACAGTAGTTTTTGGTCCATATTGAAATTTTGCTAAAGATACCCACCATCCAAGATCAGTCATAGGTATATAAATGCTATGGAGTCAGGATCATTTGACATTTGCTTTAATTTTTTAGCATAACCATACACAAACGATTGCTGACAAAAAAAAGCACGAAATCGTACAAAAAATGCACACAAATGCCCATAGCTTTGCATAAAAAACAAACCAAACCATGTTTTATATTTGTGTGCTACTGCACGACGCATACATCAAATCTTAGTTAAAAAAGCAGTTACTTTTTGACTAAAATAGCAGCAGCGCCAATTTGTTTTTTTTTGCCTTGATAAACGCCTTCTACTCTGCCACTTCAATTTATGTCAAAAGTATGCTCATAAAAAATTATAGGCTATTTTCGTACTAATTTTTAACAAATGTTCTGTAACAACTTATGGTATTTGGCCAGAAACTTTGTGAGAGATACCTCCCTGAGTTTACTTGTATACGCATTTTCAGTAATCATTGTTGACAGCTTATTCTGTGATTTTTTCTATAAAGTACTGAAATAATTGCATATTTCATTAAAACCTTTAGCTGTTTTATAATATAAAATAAAAATGTACAATTAAAACCGCAGACATATATATTCGTATATTGATAAAAAAAAAAGGACTTTACACAGCTTTTTTCCTGACTATCTATACTTTTAAGCGTGGATATCGGGTGTATGGCTATGTGACGAATTATTAAGCATGCAAAAACGACCATTAGTCATGTAATGCCCCATGAGTCAATAAAAACCCAGTTTTTAACAGAGAAAGAGGGATAGAGAATAATGTTTGATATAGAGTATCATAACTAAAAAAAATATTTTTAGAAATAAAAATATTTTATTTCCTTCAATTAAAAATGCAAAAAAGTCGAAAACCTTCCTAATTCAGAAGGTAATAACTGAATATTTCCCTACATTTGAGACAGTAAAATTAAATCCTGACTTGCCACGAAATCTCGTTATTATTAGAGCCCTGAAG
>MU619261.1:65592-113376 GCA_025201805.1 Parasitella parasitica
GAATGCCCCAATGCCTTCAAGACAATGTGCCGCGACCAAGTCTCAGCACTTGCAATTGGTCTTGCTGGTCTTGGTTGCCTTTTGTTTAGAGTAACTTTTCCCTGCTTCGACCCAAACCCCACCACTGCCAAGCGCATACAATTCAACAATTTAGCCCTATCTTTTTTGTACAGAAAACAGATACTGGGCTCGCCTTTCGATGGAGGCAATACTCTTTGAAGGTTAGTAAAGAAATATAAAACGTGGATATAACTCAATATTAATCGAGCGCTGCATCTTTGACTTTGACCTTTTAATACTATTGGGTAAGTGACATTCCCACTTATAAATTGTTTATAGAAAGTAACCAGAATCATCTGTTTCTTCTTTCGGGAATTTAGCTTGATATACCGTTACAGTATATATATATCATAGGCCAAGAGACTACTCAGTGTAATTTGGTAAATTATATAATACATCATCAGTGTGATTTGTTGAATTGTGCCTGGATTCGACATTTCGTGAAAGTGAACTGATAATTTTCAACAATATGATTTGAGCCAACTCTGAATCATTTTGTATACGATACTGTAGTTTGGGCTGATCGGTGAGTGGCTACATGAGCTGTATATTGCATGATGAACATTTCAAGATATCATCTTCTCTTATATCCTGCAAATTGCTCATACGAGATACACCAAGATTACGTACATCAGAAAGTAATCATTATTTGTTTGAAATCTAAAATGCCCTACTAAAAGTGCTACCTGCTATTAATTTATTATACGTAGGCGAACGCATAAAGACATATTTTCAACAACATGTGCACCTTACATGTATTTATATTGTACTTGGTAAATAAAATAGGAGAAGTTCACATTATGCGTTAACCCTGAAAATACTCTATAGAGTAGCATCTAAGAAAGGCTGATACGCATTAAAATGAAAGCTCGATACATCCATACATACATTAAAAAACATGATTTTTCCCCTCAGTTGATGATGAATTAATAATCGAGTGAAGGCCCTTGAGATTTATTGCCATTTGAAAAATAGGGAATGCACGCAAATATACCAGATACTACAATATATATAAGTATTGCGACATGCAAATTATGCTTAAGCTTTACAGGATTATGCATGTTTATTTCAATTCCCTTGAGCTGCTTAAGAGCGTGGCTCAAATCTAATCGAAGGTTAGATGAAAATGGCAACTTTCAAGTAAAGAGATCATTTACTTAATTTTTCGATCGATGACGACAGGGTAAACCAGCTGGTGAGTGATTCAATGTTTTGTTTCCCCTTGATTTGTGCTTTTGATCGGACACTTTTTAAACGTCGTATACATACATTAGCTTTATTAGATATTATAATTGTCGATTACTTTTAAAGTTTGTTAATATACATGTGCAGTTTCAGAATGAGACATGTACATTGATCAAAAGAAGGCAAAAAATAAAAAAACTAGGCTGCTAATGGTGGAATCACACGCATTCAAATGTTGTTATAGTGGCGGCATCACCATGAGTGATCCTTTTTTTTTTATACATTGTAATAGCTTGCATATAGATCTTAATAAAGACAATCATCATTACTCATACATGAATACCCATTTTCATGTTACACTGAGGGGCGGATAGAGAGGGGGGGTTAAGTTTAATGTGTAGACATAAAATGACTTTTTGACAGAGGTAGTTGACAAGCATTTGAAAAAATAAATAACAGAGGAAGGTGCTATGCAGACAAAAAGAAAACAGCCCTGATATTGGTTAGTTCAGGTTGTAGCCCTTTATGCAACTCCTTTTTTGTTTTTCGTTTTTGTTTTTACAATAGTTGATCACTTTTTTCCCCCTTTCTTTTGACAGCCTATTCTTGAGTTTACTGAGCGGTAAGACCCTCAGGAGCCCTTTTTATGTTTTGTGTGATACTTAAAGTGTGAAGAAGGATGTTCTACACATGTCCCTTTAATTTTCTAGTATAAAAAGTCTCATTTACTTTTTCCTCTTCTTTTACTATTTTACTTTATCAGTTTTTTGCTTGCAAATAATGGACATCAAAAATTTACTCTGCCATACTACACAACGCTATAACGAGGAGGAATATGAAAAGGAGGTCTTTGAGTATTGCCCTTCATCGCCATCGTCGTGGTCAAGTGCTTCATCCAAATCATCAATTGACTCGCCCATACTATCACCTATAACACCTTCTCCTATCAACACAGGCGCATTCCGAAAGAAGCAGCACCAAACACGAACTCCATGGACATCTTCCGAAGACTATCTGCTAGAAAAAGGGTATTTGCAAGGTTTATCTTGGGCAATGATATCTTCAAAGTATTTGCCTCATCGGTCTCGCGGCTGCTGCTGGGGTAGATTCAAGACATTGCAAACAAAATGCAACGAAAAGAAGAATTGGACAGAATCCGAAGATCGAGTTTTGCTGGGTGCTATAAAGAAACAGACTCGGCTGTTCAAGCAAGCTTGGAGATCAGTCGCACTTGACTTGAATGACAGAGATTGGAGAGAATGCGAGATAAGATCTGCTCGTATATCAGGATTGATAGTACAACGACAAAAACAACAAGGACAACAAGAACAACAACAACGACAAGATTAGCTGTATATACCAACACACTCATGTTTCGCCAGCGAAAAATGAGCATATGTTATTTCATTGTTTACAATTGAATATCATATACTACCAACACATATATTTTCTTTCTCCTTTTTCTTTTGCTTCTCCCCAACAACTTTCTATATTGTTTATGATTTTTTTTCCGGCTTTCCCTTTCCCTCCCTAGAGAGCTACGCAGCACATTAACAAAACCCAAAAAAAAATTACACATGTAAGAGCTCTTTTTTTTTTTTTTTTTTTTTTTCACGAAAAGAGACGCTATATTCATATGACATTAATTTAATACTATACTACATTCGTTTTGATTTTTTTTTTCTTTTTTTTATTTACACCGTATTCATATAAAATAGCGTGCTTATTTTATAACATAATAGTATCATGGATCATCAATTCTCGGTAATTTTGGCATCGTAAAGTTAGATTCAATTAAAATCATCCCGATATTAAACATAGTGGGTGTGTGCTCCCTTTTTTTTTCCTTTTTTTGCCTGTTATTACAAATGATCATGATTGGGAGGTATTTAGTAATCATTACACTCAGTATACTCTCCCTGAATTCTGTACAATGCCATATTCAGCACTATAAACGTAAAGAAGACTTGACTGAGTTCACTCTAGCCTCATGTGGTATAACGCCAACAATGCCCAAGAAAAGACAGCGCATTGCATTTATCTCGCATGAATCTGCTATCGCCACTTTTTTTCATAACCCAGAACAAGGCTCACGGGATGCTGCAAATCTTGTTGATGTCGACGTAGAGTGGAACCACTACTTGGCCAAATCAGAATCCAAGATGGCACAAGATATTCATGATGCAGTCAACAAGGTAGGCCCAATTGCTTGCTGCTACTGCTGCTACCATTGTTGTATCGATCAAAATTTAACATTGAAGCAGGGGATCGATGGTATTATTACCTCTATACCGAACGATTCAGTGTTTCAAGCTGTCGAATATGCAGTAGCAAAAAATATACCAGTCATTGTATTTAATACAGGCCTTGATTATGCCAGACAGCTGGGCTTGACTCGAGTCTTGCAAGATGATGTTGAAGCGGGGAATATGCTGGGTGAAGAGCTATACAATGCTAATTTCTCAAAGCCATTAGCAGTGCAACTATCATCCCTTGACGACTACACAAGCAAGCGCAGAAGACTAGGCATTGAGCAGGCCATAGGCTATAGTCCTACCGTGTTAAAGATATACGAAGCATCGAATATGAGTGCAGTGAACAGACCAGTGCAGCTTGTGCGCGATGCTTTTTTATCAAACGCAGGTGCGTATGACTCGATTATTTCGCTGGGAGGATCAGTAAGTTCAAGGGGTCTGTGCAAATTCATGCTTGGGCTGCATACTAATACTCCCAGATTTACGACTTAGTCATGCGCAGATATTGTTGCAGCTTCAGTTTTAAGCCTGAAACGTGATTCTGCTTCACTAAATATAGCATCCGCTTTTTTCGATGTAGGTGGAGTGAATGTATCTGCGCTGTTTCGATTGGAAAGGAATACCTTTGCAGTGACACAACTGCCTTATTATCAGACTGCTTTGCCCGTATTCTACATATACTTGAGAGTAAGATGTGAACGTAAATACAAATGATGAGCTTATATAGACTCTGAAAAAAAAACACTAGCTGCTGACTGGGCAAGATGTATATAGAAACCAAACCATCAAGACAGGCCCTAATCTCGTCACCAATGCAACACTATCCTACTTTATGCAGAACGAAGCAAACTCGCTGATGTCCATCAATGACAAATCGGGGTCTATAGGCGCACTTGTTCCACATACCCGAGGAGACACATATAATGCAGCTATGATGGCTGGCGTTACGAATCTTGCTCAAAAACTAAACTGGACAGTATACAATCCTAAAGAGGTATTTAAGTCCATGCTGTTTGCATACCAAGATAGCAGCTTACTAAAACGAAATGAGCGAGCAGGAAGGCTTGTTGGTGTCTGCTGAAAAAAATAAAAAAAACATCGACTTTTTCGTTAATAAGGGCGTGGACGGCATACTGGTGCAATCCAGTAGCAATCAGGTCTTGGAATATGCCAATAATGCAGTCGCCAAAGCCAAGAATGCAGTGGGCGTTGTGGCATTGGGTTCATTTTTCGAAAAACACAATACATCATACTCGTAATGTAGTTGGAGAATACAACCACGTCAAGCTGTAAAACTGATATACTTCTTTTTTTTTTTTTTTGTATTGCTTGTACAGACATCTGTCCAATGTAGCGCTTGATATGGTAGATTTATCGAAATCTATTGCCAACAAGATAGCTGCTGATGGCAAGACCAGGCCTGTCTGCATTACAGAACGATCTACTCAAGTGGCAAGTCCATTTTGTCATTATTTTTACGAAGCTTATCAGCAACTGCAGGGCAACAGTGCTGCGGCGACGGCAGACCAAGTGGTGAAATCTGTCAACGTCTCCTATCCTGGCGCTATGGAGAACGAGTTTATGACAATCATTCAAAGACTATATGAAGACGATTCTTACGAACCCGATAGCTTCGTTACTTTTTCAGAATATGTGTTTACAATTATCAATAGTGTAAGCTTATGCCCAAGGCTTATTACGAAGTTTACTAACTAGGTTATTAGCGAATTTTGAAAGGATACTTGGACAACAACACCATGTCTGTCTACACAGCAGGCGAATTATTCGACCAGAACCAAGCCTATCTAGAAGGTCGGGTCAAAGGGTTATGGGCTACCAACATGTTCTCAGTTGGCTTCATGTCATTACTTCATATAGTATTCAACAAAATGATAGATTTTCCTTCTTGGGAAGGTGCATTGATTTCAACACCATACATAAAAAATATCTGCGATCCAGGAACATATCATTCCAATTTCACAACTACTGCATACTGCCAAGACTCCGATGGCCAGATTCAAAAATCAATTCAATGTATACAATGCCCTGAAAATATGTACACTGACTTGCCTGACCAAGATCAATGCAAAGCATGTGCATCTGGTTATTTTTCATTACCTGGATCATTATCATGTACCTCTTGCTATGATAAATCTGATAACATCACCATTAGCGCCATCAACAATAGCTGCTTGGCGTTCCTTGGTAATCAGTCTGCTGAAAAACGTCAATTATTCATGTCAATTTTTATACCTATTGGGGTTGTACTAATCTTGCTTGCTGCTGGATTGTTATTTCGATACGCAAGAAAACACTGGTTGATACAGCGTACTTTGGGCGGTGATAAGGATTGGCTACTCTCCTTTAACGAGCTGGTCAAGCCGCCAATCCACAGGCTAGAAAGCAATGATGATGGAGATAAAACTACTCAGAATACACCATTATGGAGACCGAGAGAAACAAGTACTCCTGTCATGGCTGCAAATGATTGGAATTCTTTTCACAAAGTAGGGGAAGGAGGCACTACTGCTCGAAAAGCAAATAGTGCATGTTACAGTAAAGAAGTTGAAAGAACAATAGCATCTCCATACAATGGATCACGATCTGACACTGATCTACATGTCAATGAGACCCACCGTCATCAAGGAGCAAGGGACGAAGGAGGAGAAAGAAGACGAGATGATGGAGGAGTAATGTCGGGAGGGGGAGAAGCTGCAGAGGAAGGGGTATTCGGATTAAATGCATTGTCTTTATCGTCTGCAGCTGCTGCAACAGGCCTAGTAGGAGGATCATTAGTCACTCATAGCAGCAGTAATCGAAAATCAGGAGCAACTACGGCAACGTTAGTAGGAACCCATGGTAGAGTAGACGATAAATCGATGGGCGTAAAGCCGGAATTTTTACACGCCCTTGGATTCCAGTAGGTTTCTCTACATTGAAATGTAATCTTTTTCTTTTTTTTTCTTTTTTTTACCCACCTTTATGCTTTTATAGTCGAAACCTACCGGTCTATATCAAACAGATTGGTCATAAGAAAGTGCGTATAGACAGCAATTTACGTAAAGAAGTGTCGTTGATAAAAAATGCAAGACATCCAAAGCTAATCGAGTTCGTTGGGCTGATATTGGAGCCTCAACGCACATGTATTGTTGAAGGTAGCAGTTTTTCTTTTTTTGGTAACAAGGCGATGCTGTCTTACCACTTTATTTATCTAGAACACTGTTCAAAGGGGTCTTTGGCGGATGTATTGGCCAACCCTGATATCGACCTAGCTTGGATATTCCGATTTGCTTTGATTAACGACTTAATTAGTGGCATGTTTTAATCCCTATGTATAAAATCTCCCTAGCAAATTCTTATCATTAACTTTCATAGGGATGAGGTTTTTGCATCGATCGAAGTTTCAATACCACGGATGCCTAACTTCAGATTGCTGCATGGTCACTGGTAGATGGGAATTGAAGATTTCAAATTATGGCCTTAGGCAGCTTCGACATTCGCAGGTTGTCGACACAATAGGTTGCTCTCCAACCACATCTAAAAGAAACAATAGTCTATTCCTAAAAGATCCGTCATTGACTGATGAAAATCCTCGTGTGTTACGATCAACCGAGACGCTTTTATGGCTTGCTCCTGAATCTATAGCCACAACGCTACCAAACACCTATTTAACATATCCAAGCAAACAAGCTGATGTATACAGGTACATATTAATGATACTTTTTTTTTGTGTTTATATCATGTAGTAAATCTATCTAAACACAATTTCAAAGTGCTGGCATTATTATAAATGAAATCTTGACAAGGGAGAAGCCTTATGCAGACAGACATCTATGTCCGGAAGATATCTTTCAAGACGTCTGTGCTATCGATCTTAGGCCTCGTATGCAGCCACCAGACAAAGATGACTTTACGCAAGGGATGAATTCTATTGTTTCCGATTGTTTACAAACGAATCCATTCACTCGTCCAACATTTGCATCGATAGAGGTAACATATAAGCTCATCTTTTATTTCATCTGACATTCTAATAAAAAAATACGATTTAGACCCGAGTAGAGGAGCTAGATCCTTATTTCTGTGGCTCGGATTCCATGATTGATAACATGGCAGTTTTGGTATGTATACTCAGTACCTCTGTTTCCGATTCATGATTAATATTATATATATATATACATATATACATATATGTAGCTAGAGGAATATGCAAACAATATGGAGATTTTGGTGAAAAAACGCACATCGAATCTGCAGCAGAGAACACTCGAGTTGGAAGAAGAAAGGGCAAGAACAGAGACATTATTAAAAGGTACTTTTCTGAATCAGAAGGATATGCTGATACATTATCTAATAACTTATCACAGATCTGAAATCTGCAAAGGAAGTGGCTGAAGCTGCTGCCGCATCAAAGCAAACCTTTCTAGCTAACATGTCGCATGAGATTCGAACCCCCATGAATGCGGTTATTGGCATGTCGAGAAGTTTAATGGATAGCTTAATGGAAGGCGACTTCCATCCTGATCTTTACGATTGTGCTGAGACTATAGAGTCATCAGGTATTTATATATCACATGTGTTTGTTTTGAGCATAAAAGATGCTAAATTGTTACTAAAACGTCTATTGAAGGTAATCATTTAATGGCTCTGATCGACGATATTTTGGATTATTCAAAGATCGAATCTGGAAAATTGACACTGGAAAATAGCAACTTGGATTTAGTAAGTACATATTGCCAATAATTCAAGTGCACATATGTAAATTAACTCTTTGTCATTGATACAGACTTATGCCATTGAAAGCGCCATCAAGTTGATTTCAAATAGCTATATTAGTAAAGGTCTAGTACTATGGTATACGATCACTCCTGAATTGCCCACACATGTATTGGGAGACCTTGTGCGATTACGGCAAATCCTTTTGAACTTGTAAGTCCAGAGGGCAGCAAATGTAACGAGTACTCATTCATAATGTAATAGACTTTCAAATGCCTTTAAATTTACAAAAGAGGGTTATGTTTGCATATCGGTTATGCCTTACCATAACAGCAGCATCAATCATCCTGATGAAAGCACTGACGTTCCTGACGTCTCAACGCCTCTTGGAATCAGCCCGAACTTTAGAGATGATAATTTTGACCGTGAAAGTTTGGTCACCTATTTGTTTTCTGTGAAAGATACCGGCATGGGTATACCTTCAGAGAAAACAAACAAGCTATTTAAATCATTTTCACAAGTGGATGCTTCGACAACTCGCAATTTTGGAGGAACGGGTATGCAAACGCGATATGTTCGTACTAACCCGTCAGACTAAACTTTGCACATCAGGGCTTGGTTTGGCCATCAGTAAAAAGCTCTGTAAAATCATGGGAGGCGACATGTGGGTGGAATCAGAGGTTGGAAAGGGATCTACCTTCTTTTTCAAGATTGATTTGCAAAAACAAGCCGAATCTCTTACTTACAGCAACGAAAACCGTTTGCTTGAATTATCAGCTGCATGTCCTCGACCTCTGTTAATAGCAGAAAAAGAGACCATTAGGCTGAAATGGAATTCAATATTAAATAACTTTGGCATACGAAGCCAGACTATTATGGCTATCGATGAAGCAGTGGAGCTCTTTTCAAATGCTCAGGCTCACATGGCTCATGTAGACTTCTCAATTATTATCATAGACGTGGATTTTATTACAGAAAACACGCAAATTAATAGCACAGGTGTATTGGAAATTTTGAAGACTTGCCACAGTCTTATCAGACAAATACCAATTTTATGCGTTATTGATAATCGATTGAAAAGGCCAGACTCTAAACAGACAGGGCAAGAAAAAGCAGAAAATTTATCCTCATCTTGCATTCAACATCCAGTCGGGTCTTTTGATCCAGTCCCTACACCCACTGAAGAAAAGTCTGATCCACTTGCCACTGATACTGCTCACACGCACCATCATTTAGCAACTGCAAACTTGGAAATGACTGAATTAGAAACGTGTCAACATGCAATTATTACGAAACCCTTCAAAAATTCAAGACTCATTAGCATCATGCACGAGTTGTTAAATTGCGAAAAATCGCCTACAACCAAAAAACGACGACCGAACAATGCAATTCGCCGTGGCAGTGTCCAACATAAAGCCCTATCGACCTCATCATCCACTAATAATAGTCGACGAGCTAGTAGCAATCATGAAGGCACAGCGCCAGAAGAAACGACTAGCTCAATGAAATCAGAATCCTCGGACAATTTGGCCAATATAAAGACTCTTGTCGTCGATGATAACCCTGTCAATCTTAAGGTACTATCTAGAATGCTGACACAAATGGGCATCCAATCCCAATCTGCGAACAATGGCCGAGAAGCATTCGATATAGTATCCAAAGAGCATTTTGATCTAGTCTTTATGGATATCTGGATGCCTGAAATGAACGGACTAGAAGCAGCGGAGAAGATCCGCAAAGAAGTAGCTACTTCAGAAACCCATCCATATATCATTGCATTGACAGCCTGTGTCATGCCAGGAGATAGAGAGAAATGTATCCAAGCAGGAATGAACGGGTATGTGAGTAAGCCTATACGGAAGCAGGAATTGGAGGCTTCTATTCATACCTTTACGCAAACTGTAACAAGCACATCATCATCATCGCCCCAGTAGAATGTGCATAAGTCACGGTTATGCAGCAGGATACCGTATAAAAGCATTGCGCGTCCCTTCATTTTTTTTTAATATTCTATCTTTCTTTTCCATAATAAAAAGCAACAATGACATACTCTCCATTCAAATTAGAATCGACTCTACAAAATCACGAGCAAGATGTAAAATTTTAATGAAAATCCCCCCCCCTCCTCTTCCCTAAAACCCCTCTCATAACATTTATTTGTCTGTAGGTCAGAGCAGTGGCCGCTATGTCAAATGATGTGATAATTTCAGCTGCTCGTGACAAGACTGTGCGCTCTTGGACTCGCATTGGCCCAAACACCTTTTCTCCTGACAAAGTCTACTTGGGCCACGGCCATTTTGTAAATGCATTGGCACTGATCAAGCCAAACCAAGATTACCCTGAAGGTTTGTTTCTGTGTTGATTGTGCCCGACTGACATGGTAACCCACCACTGACACATCACTGACACATATTTTTATGCAGGGCTGATTGTATCTGGTGGGTCGGATAAAGTCGTCTATGTACACGATCCTAGTCGTCCTGAAAACCCAAAATATAAGCTCATTGGACATAGTGAAACCGTAAGCGCACTAGCGACAACTCCTTCAGGTCATATTGTTTCCGGATCTTGGGACAAGTAAGTTTGTAATATTTGTTCAGCAGAGGAAATACCAATGCATGACGAATAGTAAAGCAATCGTGTGGAAAGGGTTTCAACAAGCATATGCGCTTGAAGGCCATTCTGCCTCTGTTTTGGGCATTCTGCCTATTGAAGACGATTTGATCTTGACAGGTTTGCTAGAATTGGCTAAACACATCCCCAGGAAAATTGCTCAAGTACCTTTTCCCGTTAAATAATAGCTTCCGCTGATAAATCAATTCGTTTGTGGAGAAATGGAAAACTGGTTCGTGTGTATCAAGGCCACACAGATGTTGTCAGAGGGCTTGCTTTAGTCCCTGGTATCGGATTTGTATCATGCTCCAACGACGGGTAAGTGTAGGGTTCAAAAAACGCACAACATTTGACACTGAAATATAGCCTTACAGAACTTTGAGAGTGTGGACATTGGAAGGAGAGTGCGTCCAACAGTTGTACGGCCACACATCGTTTGTTTACACTGTCGATGTTTTGAGCACAGGTGAATTTGTATCCTCAGGCGAAGACCGAACAGTTCGTATTTGGAAGGAAGGACAGAATATTCAAACTCTTCAGCAACCATGTATTTCAGTGTGGACAGTTGCTGCATTACCAAACAACGATATTGCTATTGGAGGTAGCGATGCTGCTGTTCGAATTTTCACTCGTGAAACTGAGCGCATGGCTGCAGCAGAAGCGCAAAAGGAATTTGACGAATTGCTAGCAAGCCAGATGATTCCCTCGTAAGTACCAAGTGCTCTTGACACGGCATCGACTGATATAATAGCACAGCAATCAAATCGGCGATGTAAAGAAGGATAAGCTGCCTGGACCTGAGGCTTTACAAGCAGCTGGTAAGCAGGAAGGCCAAGTCATTATGGTTAATATGGGTGCTGCTGTAGAAGCCCATCAATGGAATGCTCAAGATCAGAGCTGGAAAAAGATTGGCGAGGTAGTTGGCGGTAATGAATCAAAAGCAGTATTTGAAGGAAAAGAATACGACTATGTTTTTGACATTGACATTGGCGCTGGCCCCAATGGCAACCTCAAACTACCATACAATGTTTCAGGTTAGTCTCTAGTTAAAAAATATTACTCTGCAGGCGTAACTCACATTATATTTTCACTTTTGATATAGAAAACCCATACGATGCTGCACAAAAATTCTTGATGAAAAACGGCCTCGAGCAATTTTTCTTGGATCAAGTAGCCGATTTCATCATTAAAAATGCAGAGGGTGTTAATTTAGGTAGCGGATATCAAGACCCTTTCACCGGACAAAGTAGATACACTCCTCAGTCAAATCAGCCTACTATCGGCCAAGCTTACATGGACCCCTTTACTGGTAGTGGGTCGTATCGTCCTGCCACTATCAATCCTACATCTTCACTAGGTTCTTCCACTTATTCCGATCCATTCACTGGCAGTGGCTCTTACAAACCCGGCGGAAGCGTGTCTGCCACCCCTACAGCAACATCACCATCACTAAAGCAAGCCAATGTATTGCCTATTGTAAGTGCTTTGCTCAAAGTAATTTTAATCTGATCGTAACAATAACGCCTCACTCCCCCACCCCCCTCCCACCCGCTCCAGAAATCTTATTTAACCTTGAAGCAAGCTAATCCTGATGCCGTTGTAAACAAGATCCGCTCTCTCAACAAAGAAATTTCCGCCGAAATCAAACTTTCCGAGGAAGAACTTGAATCTTTGACCTCCTCGGCTTTATTTCTGAAGGATCCAATGGCTTCAGGGATGACTGCCGCAAATTATGGTTCTGGTTTACTAGCTCTTATCAAGATGGCCAATGAATGGCCTCAAGAAAAGCGATTCCCAGCACTTGATTTAATACGTCTATTTGCACTTTATGCACCTGAAAACTTGGCAGCTGCTGTATCTGAAAGAAATATTCCTGCTCTCCTGATGAAAGCTGGCGGTTTATCTGCAGATGATGTTGCACCCTTTAACGAGACAAATGCCATGTTGGCTTACCGTGGTTTAGCTAATCTTTTCAACCAAGAAGCAGGCCGTCAACTGATTTATGAGAGACGTAACATTGTTGCTGATATGATGTCGGTTGAAATTACTGGCAAATTCAAGGGCAAGAATACTCGCTTAGCACAGAGTACATTGGCAGTGAACTTTGCCGTTCTACTAACTAGCAAAAAGGAAGGAGAAGTTGAGCTTGGGTTGACTGGAACTTTGGTGGAATTGCTGAAGGATGAACAAGACGATGAAAATTTGTATAGATTTGTCATGGCCTTTGGAAGCTTAGTAAGTTGTTTGTTGTTTTTGTAACTAGCAAAAATTTAGAACGTTTTCTGCTGAATAGGTTTGTCAATCAAGCGCTTGTCGTGAAGTTGCAAATATTATGGAGGCCAAGACAGAAATTGGACGCATCCAATCGCAAAAAGCTGGCCAAGATCGTATGCAAAAGGCAACTGCCGAAATCCTTCAGATCCTAGCATAAATTGCCTCAACAAGACAAGTGCAATGAAAAGTAGGTACTACAAACAGTGGAACAGTGGTATCGAATATTTTTGGTTAGTAATGAAATAAAATAAAATAAAATTGCTTGAAACGAACAATACTCGCTGTATTAAGGATTTAATTCGGTAGCAATGTCAATAACTGTGTCCCATTTTGTAAACATAATAACACATTAGTATGGAGCATATACCTATTTTCAGTTGGATTTCACTGCTAAAAAATATTTCGTTTGGGAGTCTCAACAAAAATACATATTGTGCAAAAGTTACAATTCTTACTGCTTTTTTATACTGATGCGGTATGCACGATATTATTTATTGTACGGAAAAAAGGATGTGTCACATTTCTAGCAAAATCACTACAGAATATCACTACTTTTTGCTGATTGCTCTGGATAGAGACATCACGCTTGCATGAAACTGTACAGGGGAGTATAGGTAAAGTAGGCGATTACTGCACAGAATTTTGGCGGTATACGGGCTTGATTTACGCAAGTCATGGAGGATAGTATTCTGTATCCACAATCACTGTTATCTGTTAGCTGGTTGTTCTAGATACACAGGTTATATGATCTCAAAAGCGTCTATGAACTGGTTTTCTATTTACGACAAGGCTCTTTTGTATTCGGCCGACATCCATACTTTATTTGGCTGTTGGCGCATAGCAGTATTATTATAACCACATGTTTTCCAGATGCTGACATGTGGTCTTTTAAATAGATTGTTTTTGCTTTGAGAATGGTTTATTTTTAAGAAAGAATCAAAAAATGTCATATCTTCATGTAAATACACAACGGTTAATTATATAGCAGAAGGCTTGGTTGTAGCAGTTGGAGACGGTATTTGTTGACCTCTTTTGGCCAACATGGATCTTAATCTCAAAGTAGAGCCAGGACCACGCTGGCTAGGAGGTTTCAGCAATGACTTTTTCGAGTTGTCAGGAGATGTGGCATTGTTGGTAGATGTAGCAGAGGAGCTAGTTGATGTGTCTGTGGCTGTAGTAAAAGTCGCAGCCGCTGCTGATTGTGTTGGCGGCAAAGGAATATGTGATTGTCTCGTAGAAACTGATGATGGCGAGGCAGTTTTTAATGTTGCAGAGGGCCCCAACGATTTTTGATGCTGCTGTTGTTGCTCTTTTTGCTGAACAATGCAAGGCGTACGCACACGTGGCAAACCTATGCTGGCCTTGACTTGAGTCAGACGATGACCTGCTGATTGGCGGTTATGCTTCTTGGTGATGGTTGCTGGCAGTGATGTTGCTGGCGCTTCTGTTGCCATAGGAATTACTTGAAATGATGCTAAAGAAGGCGTGTGGTCAGCAGAAGGAGCCATATCTACTACGGACACAGCAGAAGGTGTTCGACTATGTGTTGGTTTTTTGATTGCGCCGTCGTTTATCGGGCTACTTCTGATGGAAGATGCGCGGGTTTGTGCCGAGATAGAAGGTGCCAGAGCAACCCCAGCGCCTGCATTTATTTTCCCGTCATATGCTACTCGAGTAGAAGGTATTGGTAGCTTGTTGATTTATCAGTATTAATATATCGATTTTGATACTACCAAATCTATGCCAAACTTACATTTCTCGCCAACAGATTATCCTCACGATCTAAAATAACAATAATATCCTCGCCATTCACTAGCAATGGTGTATTTCTGGTGTAATTCATCCAAAGAGATACGCCTTCTCGAATTTTATCCCCGAGCTGTTGAATTTCATCCATATTATTTCGTCTTCTTTGGCTCCTCATCAAGATGTTTCTTCGTTTCATATTGCTCTTTGCAGATAATGAGATCGTTTTAGCTATGTCCAGATCAACATAGGCCTTCTGCAGGACCTCAAAATCATCTGTATCGAATGCAAAAAAAAAAAAAAAAAAAATTGATATCTATGCAGTATTACATAATTCAGACTAAACACTCACCCGTTGTCCCAACATTCGAGAAGAATTTGCCAGAATCTAACTCCAAATCCCTGAGAAGATTATTTAGTTTTCTCAATATGTGCTTGGTATCCGGTTTATATCTGATGCGTGTAGTGAACAGCCGAGCATTACTCTAATGATAAGCAGTGTTACATGTAATATACCGTGTAAAAAGATGAGAAAATACAGTACGAGTCGCTTAGTTTCAACGCTTTCCATAGCGCTTCCACTGTTTGTGCTTGCAATAGAAGGCCGTCTCATCAAATTCTGCTTCATCTGTTGAGGATAGATGCTAGCAGCTGTTTTTATAGCTGAGTCAAGCGAAGCTTCTGCGTTGATGAGCAGACTTTCTTTGGAATTGTCGGCAGATAGGCCAAACTCTTTGAGCATAGCTTCAATTTGGGTGGTCGTAGATTCTACGGTTGTGATGGCTTGGTTTGTGAGCTCCAACTGAGCCAGCAGCTCATTCAGTTCAGCGGTTTTAAGAGTGAGAATAGAACGAAGGTTAATGATGGTTTGAGTTCCTTCGTCTAACTTTGCTAAAAGCATATTCACAGCATCGCCATTGCTGGTGGCTCCTATTGGAGAAGTTTCCGATAGCATTTTGTTGCTGGCAGTAGCAGGTTGAGGATCGTAAGTCATGTCTATCATTGTTTCTTCTGTGTTGCGATAAGAAAAAAAAATAAAAATAAAAAGAGCAAAAAGAGGTTGTGAATTTTCCAAGTGCTCTCAAGTGAGCGAATTATATTTTGCCCAAGAAGAAAAAAAAAAATGATCAGCAACAAACAAAAGCTACAGACTAAAACAAAGAGATTTTAGAATTAAATTTATATGAGAGTGTTGAATTTTTATTTAAATCAGAGTGTGTATATTGAGTGCATGTAATGGAGAAAGTTGTTGTTGTGTAGTATAAATGCATGTTTTGTTAAATATGAAATATCACTTTCAGAAGATGGAGGAAAGTGGCAGGGGACGAGCATGTATTCTATTTATTTTTTTAAGCATTATTTACAACAACATTTTGAGAGGGTTCTCCATATATCCCTTGAAAGATTGCAACCAAGTGGCACCAACAGCACCGTCAACAACGCGGTGATCAGCACTCAAAGTGACCTCCATGACATTGCGAACGGCGAATCCGCTTTCAGTGGTCTCATCAGCAACAACCTTCTGCTGAGCACCTCCAACAGCCAAAATACATGATTGAGGAGGATTGATGATGGCAGTAAAGTTGCTAACACCAAACATGCCAAGGTTGGAAATGGTGAAAGAGCCGCCTTGGTATTCTTGAGGCGACAATTTGCCGTCGCGAGCACGAGTGGCCAAATCCTTGACTTGAGAAGAGATAGTAGACAAGCCCTTGGTTTCAGCAGCTGTGACAATGGGGGTGATGAGGCCAGCAGGAGTGGCAACAGCAACACAAATATCAGCAGACTTGTATTGTCTGATGAAATCTCCTTGCCAGGCAGCATTGACTTCAGGAACTGCCTTGAGGGCCAGGGCGGACGCCTTGACTACGAAATCATTGACAGAAAGCTTATATTTGCCTTCCGCAGACTTGTTGAGGACTTCACGCAACTTGCTAGTCTTGTCCATGTTAATCTCAACAGTCAAGTAGTAGTGAGGAACTTGCTGCTTGGACTCGCTCAAGCGAGTTGCGATAATTTTCCTCATGCTGGTGGTAGGGATATCAGTGTAAGCTTCACCAGATGCACCTTGAGGGGCATAAGCGGCAGGGATTTGCACGGTAGTGGCAGCACTGGCAGCAGGGGAAGAGGCAGCGGGGGCTATTGTTTCGAAAAGAAATGGATTACCAATTGATATCCCATTGTTTTACATAATTCAGCTTACCCTTAAAGTTTTCAACATCTTCCTTTGAGATGATACCGCCGGGGCCGGAGCCCTTGACCTTGGAGATATCGAGACCACGCTCCTCAGCAATTTTCTAACGGAATAGATCAGTATTAATGCCGTCAAAATACACATATTTCGTGCGGTTAACTTACTCTCGCAAGAGGGCTAGCTAAAACACGACCACCATGAGAGGGAGTAGCGGAAGATTCGCTCTTAGTAGATTCGACCACAGGAGAAGCGGTTTCCTCAGACTTGGCCTCAGACTTGGGGGCCTCTTCAGCAGCTGCAGGAGCAGGAGAATTGCCTTGAGCATCAGCAGCAGTAAAGTTTTCGAAAGCTGCAACATCAGCCTCATCATCAACAAAGATAGCAATGGGCTAATAAGCAAAAAAAAAATCAATCCCAATGTCTCCCGATTATTTCTCAAATGCAACTTACCTGGCCAACAGCAACATCCTTAGCACCAGTGTCTACCAAGACTTTAGCAAGGAAACCTTCTTCTTGACACTCAAAGTCCATTTGAGCTTTATCGGTCTCAATTTCTACCAAGACATCGCCAGGTTGGATCTCATCACCAACCTTCTTTTGCCAGGTACCGATACCACCAGAAGTCATACTAACATTCACGACAAGTCAGCTACTGTTACTGCCTTGCAATCTTAATCAACAACTTACGTAGGAGACAAAGCAGGCATGGCAATGACGTTGTGAGAAGGGAAGGCTGCAGCAAGAGGAGAGTCGTTTTAGTTTTCCGAATTCGGTTCCGAGTTACATGTAGCAAATCACACTTACAAGATGAGCTATAAAGTCTAGAGTCTTTTACAGAAACTTGGTTGCCCAATGTACGGAGAGCAATGAATCTGGGAGCACTATATCATAAGAGTCTTTAATTCAATACTCTTCAAACTAAAGCGAATTCAAAATTCGGGACAGGATTGAAAATTATCCCCACATTTTCTGGTCATATTCTTTTTTTTTTTTTTTTTCTTACCTTGATGAAGTGAAAGCGCGAGTAGCGGCATGCTTGACAAGAACAGGGGTGGTTCTAGTAGCTGTAATGCGAGCAGTGGAGGCAATTCCTCTCATAACTTGGCGTCTAATGGCAGCGGACATTGTCTGTAAATGTAGCAAAATAAATAAAGAGAAAAGTAGAAGAAACAAGGGGGAAAGTGAAAGAAGAGAAGATCAAAACAATAATTGAAGTTTTAAAGCTGGAAAACCCAGGATATCTCGGTTAAAATGGACCCCAAAACTGACGCTTTGGAAAGATCATTCGTGACTCCTTTAGCGGATCTTTTCGTATGCTAATGATTGTATTCCTGGAAGCATTTTGGCCCTAAAATACTTTTCTCAAGATGAAAAGCTTTTATGTTTTTCCTAATTTGTTTGATTCCAATTTATATATTCTGCTTGATCATTTCAAATCTGAGGACCCCTTATTCCCCGGATTTATCTTTTCTTTCAGTGATTTTTGTTTTGTTCTTTCTGATCCAGAAAATTTTAGCATCTTGTCCCAAAATTTGGCTTGAGTTGAGAGCTCATTTTACGTCAATCTCTGCTGTTGCAGCATTCAATTTGGTCGTTTGACAAATGATTTCATGAAATCTGGAAACTGTGCTCGAGTTCCCATTGGCCATGGGCAAAGGAAGACCTTTGATGCAGCGCACTTGAGAGTGATGACGTCTAGTGAAGGGAGATGTTGAAGCCTAATTTCGGTTTCCCCTGTTGAAATATATTATTTTTATTTCATCCAAACCTTTCTCCACCTTTTTTATTCCTTCAACCTAATAAAATACATTAAAAATGGCAGGTCACTACGTTATCGCTGGTAAAACAATCCCCAACCACAAGGTAATAGCTTATCCAACATATGATGTAAACCAATCACTCACATATTCGCAGATTGCCATGTTCTTCATTGGCGGTTATGCTGCTCTTGGAGCAGCTGCCATCTTGAAGCCCAAGGCTCCTCAAGCTGCCACTCCTCCTATTCAAGCCAGCTCTTCTGATGAAGAAGCTTTCATCCGCGAATTCCTCCAAAAGGCCGAGGCTGACGAGAAGAAGAACTAAATTTATTTTTCCCAAGTAAAAATAAAACAAATGAACGCTATACACTTCAGCAATACTATATATACGTATACACAATCAATCGCTCGGTATAAGATTTCGTTTTCAATGGAGTTCGACATTAACTGTAGTAA
The DNA here is from genome assembly GCA_025201805.1 of Parasitella parasitica. Lineage (NCBI taxonomy): Eukaryota > Fungi > Mucoromycota > Mucoromycetes > Mucorales > Mucoraceae > Parasitella > Parasitella parasitica. Next base: position 84,846 of record MU619261.1, read on the forward strand.
TGTAGTTTAGGATTTATAATTATGTCTTGACATTTCTTAGGGGGGTTGTATTTGAGTTACTAGCATAGGTCATGGCAATTGACGGGGTATGCTCGAAATTTCTCGAGTATAATGCAAGCGCAACTTTATTTGTGTCAGATATGTGCATTTTGACATTTGATTGCTAGATTATGTTGATTGTAATAATGTCACATTTTTTATTTGGACCCGCTTAAAGTGTCGTGTTGATCAAATAAATGTAATGTACGCACGTATTATCAGATGGAGCATTATCTTTAGGATGTCATTTATCCAACAAATCACTTTTCTCTTCATTGTGGCTACAATTACCAATTAGGTACTATTTCAAGCCCTTCTGCTTTCGATCTTGAACATTTACAGTTTATCATGAAAAAAAAAGCTCGAATTCAACGCTTTTTGGGCATCATTTTTTTTCGCTCACTCAGTTTGCTAACATTAGCATGATAATCCTACGAAAAATGAACACTTTTAACGAAATAAAGAGCATTCAATGTATTACATAATCAAATAGAAATCTGTGTCGATTCAGTCTGTAATTGACAAAAAAAAAAATATGTCGACTATGGTCCCAAAAACTAGCAATTGTCTTTTCAAGAAAAAAATTGCTTACAATCCTGAAAATCAGACAGTCTAAAGTATGCCAAACAAAGAGAAATACTGAGAACAAAGAAGGAGTATGGCATGACAGTAATTTCCAGCTTTTCATATATACCCGATGTCTCCAAGGTCATACATTCATTAAATTACTGCCAGTTAATAATATTCATACATCAAAAAAGCAAACTCGCCCCACTGCTTTGTACGACATTCGAATAATCTTTGATAATTTGGTACATTGTTGAACATTTTACTTGAAATCAGCTGGTGTGTATGCGGAATGGGCACGATTTATTTAATTTTTAAGAACGCAAAAATGAAGATCATGCGATTAAACTGGTTGATTATTTTCCAGGGGCCGTTAAGCAGGATGATAAGAATTATTTGACATATTGTATATGCCAAAGTAATGGAACATCATCAGACATTTCTTAATATTGAGAGATGTATCATACTATAAACGCCACTTTGAAGTAAATCGAGGCCCTTCTCCTACTGCGGCTTTCGTAAAACAGTGTGTATGTTGGTCTTTCTACGTACAAATGAAGTTAATATATTTATATACACATAATTTTTGACTTTGCTATGTGATGATGAAAGGTGGTGGAACATGCATTTATGGAAGCACAATTGATTTATCTACATGAGCATATGTATATGGCGGCAGAAATGCATTTAGCTTCCCTTTGGGTTCTGTTCATTTGAAAGCAAGAAACTCTTAATTTAATGGCTCAGTAATGGCGCTGTTCCGGTACCTTGATTCACAAGGTGAAAACGAAGAAGCTCACCCTTATGATCATGAGCAAAATTTGATGGATCCAGTGTCGCTTTCTGTTTTAACCATGTGATGGTATAGTTTCGACATGAAGCTCCTTTTCACTTCCTTTAAAAAGGCAACAAAATACTCTTAACTTCTCAAGTTTTAAGCTTGATATTCAGTTAACCCTTTCCTTAGAACCACATATACTTTTTTCATTCACAACTCATATGAATTTCTTTATTTACATCCCTCTTTTTGCACTTGCAGTTGCACATCTTATTAATGTCACCAATGCATTCGAAATCCGTGGTCGCGGCATTGCCACCATTATGGAATTCAATACTAGTCCTAATATTAGCCCTGCTGGAGTTTTGCAAAGACGCGGTCGTGGTACTTGGTAAATTTCTAGTTTACTCAAAGCAGTAGGACTTCACTGACAGTAACATTGGTTATATTAGGTACGACGGCGATGATTTGGGGGACGCTGCTTGCTATGGACGTAATGGTCTTCCCTCATTCGATGCCAAAGAATCCCATATGATTGGGGCTATGGTAAGAAGTATACTGTGTTTACAAGCATCTGTTAACCATATCCATAGGCAATGAACGGGTTTGAAAACTGCTATAAATGTATGAAGATTACGAACAACAAGGACAAAAAAAAGACCGTTGTTGTCAAGATTGTTGACAAGTGTGCCGGTTGCCAGGTTGGGAAGGCAATTGACTTGACTCCTGCTGCATTCAAGAAACTTCATAGTGATCTTAACACAGGTGTTCTTGACATCTCTTGGAAAATCGTCGATTGTCCTAGTAGTATCAACAACATGATGCCTAAAAAAAAATCCAAGGAAGACTGAGCTTTTCAGTAAATCAGACTTGAAATGTTTTTAGATAACCCAAATAAATAAAATAAAGCATATTTATACTTGCCATGTACTTCTATTGTTGTTTTTTCTCAAACTACGCTTGTTATGATTTTCTTTGCTAATGATAACACCATAAATATGAATTGACTGTATTTTTGGCTTATATGATATTGTAGGAAGAGTGCAGATATGGAATATTATTAAATAAGCCATTTATGCTATTTTATTAATTTTTTCATTGACTTGCTTGGTTTTCAGCAAAACCAGATTCGCAATAATTTCTCAATTGATCCATTTTGAAGGAATGCCCAACTGCTTACTCTAAATACTATCCGTCTTTTTTATCATCTTACGAGTACTGGCAAATAAGAGACGTATCAAGTCATTTCGAAGCAAAGAAAGAACCGGTAGAATAAGCACATTACTATCCTTTAATGGTCAAATTCTAGACCTTTACTTTCCTACGGTTATTGGATGTGAAGTAATATTTTAGTACAGTCATGCTGTTTAAGGTTTCTAGTTCCACAGACTTCCTCACCTTAACATTAATGAAGCATTATGTTATACATTTGCATTTATACGATGGCTAAATTTGTGAAAACCTCAATATATGAGAGAATACATTACCCATTTCTTAAAGTATTCATTTTCTTGTTGCATTTGTATAGAAAAAAAAATGAGTAACTCATTGTGTTTATTGGTTCACAGTGAACATAGTTTCTAGGCCTTCACTTTGCAAGGTAAAAATCAATTTAGTAGTTCTTTATGATCATCAGCAAAGTATGATAGCTTCATTGTCGTTTTTAAACCTTGTGATAGTGTAATCTCTGTATGAGGGTCCCATTTTCATCTCTCTTGTTAAAAGGCGAAGATAATCGCCTGTTTTCATGTGTTTTCTTGATTTTACAATCTTGATATTTTTCAACCATTTTAAAGCCTTATAAACTTTTCTCATCCACATTTTAAATGAAGTGTTTTGTTTATATGTCTCTCTGTGCATTTTTAATTGCATTGCTCATTACTAACACCAAAGCGTTCAACATTCGTGGCCATGGTGTTGCCACTGTTATGAAATTCGATAATTCTGCTGTCACTAGCGCTTTAGAAAAACGTGGCGGCGGCCGTGGTACCTGGTAAAATCAGCTTGTCTCTCAACACATTATATTCCTCCTTAACAGCATTTTTCGATTTTAATGTATTGCTAGGTACACCGGTGGTGACTTGAAGAACGCGGCTTGTTTTGGCCGTAAAGGTCGCCCTGATTTTACCCCTAAAGCTTCAGATATGATTGGGGCTATGGTAAATGAGATATCTTGTACCAATAAGCATTGTCTAACATGAGATCTATAGAAAATGCACGGATTCGAAAACTGTGACAAATGTATGAAGGTTACCAACACCGAGAACAAAAACACTGTTATTGTCAAGATTGTTGATAAATGTGCTGGCTGCGATAACAATAGCGCAATCGATTTAACTCCTGCTGCATTCAAAAAGCTTGAAAAAGACCTCGGTGAGGGTGTTCTTAAAATCTCCTGGAAGGTTGTCGATTGTCCTAGTAACATTGAAGATATTGGGCCTAATGATGATTAAGCGGATACACACTAAAATATGCCTAGATGGTACACTTTCTTACCTCACTAATCTAATATAATAGTCTTTTTCTTTCGTATATGCTTGAATAAATGACAATAAAAGCTTTTAGAAACTCATTTCATAATATCCTGATAGTTCTAGAGGCATTCAACAAAAAAGTAATACATATCAGCAAACGGATGTACCCCTTGTAAAATACAGTTTCATTCAAATTGATCAAAGTCTTCAATTCATAATGATCCGCTATCTTTTTTAACTGTTTTTAGGCAAATATGCTGTCCTGGCATAAGTATATAAATTTCAATCTGTTGTTTACTTGCTCTTCGCTATTGGAAATCATTACGCATGATTAATATCTGGATTACATAAATAACTTTAGAGACCTGATGTTATCAAGAATAACAATCTTCATCACCTTGGCTTGATTGTAGAATTAATAAAGAATAAATTTCCAGAGATCATCCCCAAAATATCTACAATTATTCTATAATTAATCTCTTTTTAGGTATGATTCTATAAGCTTCTTGATACCAGGACATCTATTAGTGTTACTCTTTACTTCTATCAGTTTATAAGAAGTTAATTCATACATGGGCATATAGTAGCTTAAATACGTCAACTAAATTCTTTAGTGTTGTTTGTTTGAGCAACTGTTGCATTTTGCTTTTCTAAATATGGATAAAAAACAAGCTGTTGTTCATTGTGAGTTCAGTGTTTAATCAACAGTTCATTGTAATCATCAGCAACAAACTATTCACGGTTTCATTGTGTCCATTGTTTTGGGCATGGTGGTAACACAACAGGAATATCATTTTTGTTAAAAGGCAAGTACAATTTTTCGTCTTCTTCTTTTCTTGACCTTTAATCTTGTTCTTCAACTAATCTTTTCATCAAAGCCCAATCCATTCCTTAATTCACATCTCAAATGAAGTTTGTTACTTGTATCTCTCTTTGTACACTTGTAATTTTATCTCTTGTTAAAGCTTCAAAGGCATTTGATATGCATGACCCTAATGACGCCACTGCATACTTGAATCTTACTGATATCAATACTGGTATTTTGGAAAAGCGTTATAAAAGACCAGAGTTTCGCGGTACCTGGTAAAATCAAGTTTCATGAAATCATTGGAACCTTTGCTGACACATTTTTGGTTTTATTAGGTACGACGGCGAGGATTTAAGGAACGCTGCTTGCTATGAACGTAATGGTCTTCCACAATTCCATGCTAAAGACTCTTATATGATTGGTGCTATGGTAAGGGAATCTTGTAGGAGCTACATTTATAAAAATTCACTAACCCGATACTCATAGAAAATGCACAAGTTTGAAAACTGCTACAAATGCATGAAAATTACTAACAAAAAGAACAAGAAGTCCATTGTTGTCAAGATTGTTGACCATTGCGCTGGCTGTATAGTCGGTAAAGACATCGATTTGACCAAGACAGCATTCAGAAAGCTTGAAAGCAATTTAGATGTTGGTGAGCTTGACCTCTCCTGGAAGGTTACCGATTGTCCCAGTGATATCTATCCTCAAATGGGCCCTCATAAAGACTCTGGAAAGTCCAAAAAGCCCAATAAATCTCACAAATCCAAGAAATCGAACAAAGCTCACAAGTCGAAAAAGTAGAAGCCAAAAATTCAAAAAAAGGCCCTTAAAAAAAAAGCTCTAGAGAATCCAGAAAGCATCAAGCACTTCATGCTTCCCATGTTCATAAACTTATTAATAGCTTTCTTTTCGTAAATACTCTGTATCATTTTTTTTTTCATTTGAATAAATAACATGTAAAAAGTACTTTTTCATTATTAATGATTTACACTCGGCCTTGGCAATCCTACTTGTTAATATTTTCATAGGCTTTATAAATCCGTATGGCCTTAACATAAGAAAAGCCTAGTAGTATATGATTCATTGTGCTATGTCTGTTATAAATTATGTGACGATAATTTGAGACAATAACAAATTAAATAATTTCATTGTGCAAAAATTCACTTTATGTTTGCGTGTTTTTCTTCGAGTATCGTTCATGAGTTTTGCTATTTATATCTTTGTACCATTACGCATATTTATTGGTGTATTTATTCATACCCATATTAATAATTTAGCCCTTTTGACACCATAATACAGTCGTTACGGAAATCATTGTCGTTCTTTTTTCAGAAAATTGTCGTTCTTTTAAAAATACATTGTCGCTGATTGAATATAAATTGTCGTTTTATAATTTTGATTTGTCGTTATGAGTTGGTTAAATTGTCGTTTTAAGAAAGGTTATATTGTCGTTTTTGTTTCTGCCTTTTACTGGATCGTATTTTTCTTTTATTCAAATTACAATGTCAAGTGTTTTTTATTATGAAGATGGACAAGATAACCTTTACGATGAGAATGGGATGAAAGTAGATGATCCCATGGAAGATGTCCTGACTGAAGTCAATGACCCCAACATTGTCTTGGAAACACTAACTAATCAGAATACGTACTTTGATCAAAAGCCTCTCGAGAAGCTAGTTGTAGACAAAGTAACAAATGGTGTTAAATCAGAAAAACGTACAACTACAGTCTCCGTTTACACGAATTATAGCGATAAAGAAAGAGAACAGTTTATTGATAAAATGATTGAGTGTGCACAAGAAAAGGGAGTATGGGAATTAATGTTCGAAATGCACAAAGATGGTGGAAACAGTACAGAGAAGACGGCACCATGCCATACAAAAAAAACAGTGAAATGAAAGGTCGTCCTAGTACTTTTACCGAGGAGCATGATAGTTTCCTCATCAAATTGATAGACAACGATCCCCAAATCATTGTCAGTGATATTATGGAGATGTTGATTGTAGAATTTGAGGGTTTCAGCATTTCTAACTCTCAACTTAACCATCATTTGAAAAATGATTTATGCCTTACCATGAAGAAAGCTACCCTCGAAGCAGAAGCAAGAAATTCACCAGAAAACTTGCAGGAAAGATTCGATTGGTTTATGAAATGGAAAGACTCTGATCTCGACTTCACAAGAAATTGTGTCTTCATAGATGAGGCCGGCTTTCATGTGAATATGCGATTTAATTATGCAAGATCTGCTGCTGGAACTCGTGCCCGTGTTAAAACCGAAAAAACTAGAACACCTTCGCATACAATCATTGGTGCCATTCACTCAGGCAGTGTCCTTCTTGTTCAGTTAAGAAAACCTCCTTCTAAGAAGGAACTACTGGGTCAACAAACCCCTAAAAAGCGGAAAACAACTATTAAAGGGGTAAAGAGAGCTGCCTCACCACCACCAGAGGATAAAGCTAATCCCCCTAAAGGTACTACTACCGCTCACTTCATTAAGTTTATAAACGAGTTACTTGATGTAATGGACTTGGATGAGAAGTTAAAAGGATGTTATCTGGTACTAGACAACGCATCAACTCATAAATCGCAGCCGATGAAGCGGAAGATTGAGAAGAGAGGATACAAATTGATGCATTTACCGCCCTATTCACCAGAGCTAAATCCTATAGAGCAATTTTGGGCTTTAGTTAAGAGAAAACTTAAACGAGATCGTATGATGAGTGAAGAGAACCTATCCAGTAGAATTGCCGATGCATGTAATCAAGTTTTGATTAGTGACCTTTACGGTTTCGCTAATCACTCTAAACATCAAATTAGAAATTGTTTTAATAAAACCCCTATGTAATCGTTCCATCTGCTGTTTTTTTTAGAGATATACTGTTGTCATCAAAGTTAAAAATTAAGACGAAAATACAGATAACTAAAAATGACAATATAACCTTTCTTAAAACGACAATGACTTCCGTAACGACTGTATTCGCACAAAAAAAAAAAAAATTGGGTCAAAATTTGAGAACCAATTCGCGCACGCCTGGAACAAAAATGAACCATATCGTAAAGTTGGTGAGATTCCAGAGTAACAAATATACAAACCAAAGATCCGGTGCTGATGTTTATGTGGAGCTTACAGCAATGTTTGTTCTTTAACATATTATTAATTAGAACGGAGTGTACAGCTAAAAAATCGCCTTTTTTGGATTTCGAATCTCCTAATTTGATTGATTCAAGCTATTTCGCCCGACTTTCAACATGATTTATTCTGTTGAAAGAGTTCTTATTTCAAATCAAAATACACGACCATTTATTTCACGCTTTGTTGCTTACGCGCATATTTTTTTTATAGTTTTCTAAAACTTCTATATATTTTTAATTAGTTTTTGAAAATGAGATATACTTGATTTAACGCCGACTTCTCAAAAATTCGAAACTTGAATGGGAATTACAAAACCAAACAAAGCATTTATACACTCTATTCCTCGCTGGATTGTGTTTATTTTGCCGTGTTCTTGTCACCGATATAGATTTTATAAAATCAATATACAACAAAAAAATGTGCTCTTCGATAATAAATCAATAAGGTCTTATTTATTTTATTATAATGATATTTATATCACCCCAGCGCTAGCATTGATAGTCCTTGTACTAGTAAGAGTTTAATATCACTAAGCTTTTTCCGCTTGACTTTGATTTTATAGTAGCCCAAATCTGTCCAATGAAATTGAGTCTGGAGTATTAGGAGAAAGGAGCAATTAATAAAAATTAATAGAGAAGGGCCCAGAAACAGACGCTTACATGGTACCAACAGAGGAGTTGCACACTGCACACTGCTAGATTCCTTCTGCTCAAATAAAAAAAAAATAGTAATGATGAATAGAAAAAGATGAAGAGAAGAAGGGCCCAGAAACAGACGCTTACATGGTACCAACAGAGGAGTTGCACACTGCACACTGTTAGATTCCTTCTGCTCAAATAAAAAAAAAATAGTAATGATGAATAGAAAAAGGTAATGACAATAATAATAATAATAATAATAATAATAGTGATGACGTTATCTTTTGTGGCTTTTTCTGACTTTAAAAAACGCTGGGTTAGTTTTAAGTTGGATAAATGTGAAACAATCTCATCCGGCTATTTTGCAGGAAACACTCAATATGTCTGATGTACTAACTCGTAAGTATATCACCTTTTTTGTGTCGAGCTTTGCAATAAAAAAATTATGTTTTTAGTTATGGAAGACTTTATTAAGGCTGAAAGATACCCCAGCTTGGTCAAATTTTGTGCTGCTCACGAGGATCCTATTAAGGCATACATTAGTCATTTCGAAAACGCAGTAGCGGCAAAAAAAAATCTACAAGTTAAAATGAAATTAGCTTTTAATAATGTGCGCGGGAAAAAGAAAAGAGGCCCAGGAGTTGAGATAAACCTAGAATCATCATATGCTGAAGCAAAAGCTGTGGATGCAATCACTATAGCTGGTTGGGAAAGCTTGGCTACCTCTGTTCAACAAGCAAAAGAAAAGCTTATTTCAAATCAGGTCAGCTTATAAAATATGCAAAAATACAAAATTGCACCTACTAATAATGTTTAATAGAGAACTGAGGGTCATGAACATAATAATACTGATGTTGAAAGCGCGAGCAGCACCCAAGAAGAAATTGTTGATACTTCCAGTGAACAGAGTTATGATGAGCAGGATGATTCTAGTATACTACAGCAATTCTATAAATATAAAAAGGCAACTGAAGTTTCAGCAAAAAAACGAGGTTTTTATGTTGATGGTAACCTCCATGAAATCCTGTAAGTTTAATACTCCTAGTTGCAAAAAGATCAGCATTAACATTAATTGTATAGTTGCTTATCGGACGTTCTATTTTTGAAAGAAAATGAATATAGCGATGAGCAAATCAGTCATTTTGGGGCTACAAATTTGGATAGACTACGAAGTACTTTAATCACAAAATACATGGATTCGAAGGTGAAATTTGATACCAATTTATATAACCAAGTATCAGAAATATTACGGGTAAGACTTAGTGAAAAGATAGTTTTTATGCATTATTTAAGCGTTGATAATTGTTTTTTGTTTCTCCATAGGATTTTCGTTCCCAAGATGGCACACGGAAAACAAAAGAGAAACTCAGCGAGTTGCTAAAAGAAGCTTGCGATGATGACTACAAATTAATCGAAATTATAATCAACTGGTGAGTTCTCAAAATAATTCGATAAAAGTAAATGACTCACATTGTACTTTTCATTATGGTAAGAATAGCTTCAATAAGCTCCCTCTTTTTACCCGGATGAATGAAGAGATTGGTGAAGCAGAGTTGCAAGGAAACTACATTGATCCCATAGTATATCCCATGTTTCACAATCCACAGGAGAACATATATTTTCGATGGTATATGAATACGTTGCACTGTTAAAAATTACATTCTTGATTAATAGTTTATTGTATATATTTTCCTATTAAATTAGGTTAAATAGGCAAACCCCAGATACGGAAACACGAAGACCGGATGTCACATTTACAAAATGAAGCAAAGAAGAATTGATAGCTCAATAGGTTTCGTTGAAGTTAAACCTGAAAAAAGTGATTCAGTCAAGAGACATGAAGATATGATTCGGCTGGTCGCCTTTTGTAAAGATGCGTTGGAAAAGCAAAGTAGAAAAACTATGATTGCAGTGCAAGTTGTTGGTAAGAGTTTACAGGCTGATGAGATGTGTGAAGTGATTTTCAAACTTTCTTACATGCTGTAGGATTTTATATTTCCTTCTATATCTTTGTTTCTGTAGATGGATTACATTTAATGGTTGAGCTTTATTCCTTCGAAACGGCAAAGTATCTTGATCAACTTTCTCACTTACTCAGCTCGTTCGATAAATTAAAGCAAGTTATAATTTGCAGCAGGGATAATTGTGTTGAATCTCAAGGTAGTGCCAGGAAAAGAAATTCTAGTCTAGATATATCAGAACTTCATCGGATTATCAACATTAAGAAACCAAAAGGTTTAAGAACATCCCTGTCGTTCAAAAAATAATTTATATTTTCAAGCAGAAAATATTTTACATGTTACTACGCTGTATGCCGTGTTTTTATATAATTATATGCTAGCTTTTATGCCGAGTTTTTATACAATTACTAATTTGCTTTTATACCAAGTTTTTATATAATTCTCTCTCTTTATCATTATTTTATCAATATTCATAGTCTTATTTTTATATATTATAGTTACAAAAAAAATTATAAAGAATAAAGAACAAACATTGCTGTAAGCTCCACATAAACATCAGCACCGGATCTTTGGTTTGTATATTTGTTACTCTGGAATCTCACCAACTTTACGATATGGTTCATTTTTGTTCCAGGCGTGCGCGAATTGGTTCTCAAATTTTGACCCAATTTTTTTTTTTTTTGTGCGAATACAGTCGTTACGGAAGTCATTGTCGTTTTAAGAAAGGTTATATTGTCATTTTTAGTTATCTGTATTTTCGTCTTAATTTTTAACTTTGATGACAACAGTATATCTCTAAAAAAAACAGCAGATGGAACGATTACATAGGGGTTTTATTAAAACAATTTCTAATTTGATGTTTAGAGTGATTAGCGAAACCGTAAAGGTCACTAATCAAAACTTGATTACATGCATCGGCAATTCTACTGGATAGGTTCTCTTCACTCATCATACGATCTCGTTTAAGTTTTCTCTTAACTAAAGCCCAAAATTGCTCTATAGGATTTAGCTCTGGTGAATAGGGCGGTAAATGCATCAATTTGTATCCTCTCTTCTCAATCTTCCGCTTCATCGGCTGCGATTTATGAGTTGATGCGTTGTCTAGTACCAGATAACATCCTTTTAACTTCTCATCCAAGTCCATTACATCAAGTAACTCGTTTATAAACTTAATGAAGTGAGCGGTAGTAGTACCTTTAGGGGGATTAGCTTTATCCTCTGGTGGTGGTGAGGCAGCTCTCTTTACCCCTTTAATAGTTGTTTTCCGCTTTTTAGGGGTTTGTTGACCCAGTAGTTCCTTCTTAGAAGGAGGTTTTCTTAACTGAACAAGAAGGACACTGCCTGAGTGAATGGCACCAATGATTGTATGCGAAGGTGTTCTAGTTTTTTCGGTTTTAACACGGGCACGAGTTCCAGCAGCAGATCTTGCATAATTAAATCGCATATTCACATGAAAGCCGGCCTCATCTATGAAGACACAATTTCTTGTGAAGTCGAGATCAGAGTCTTTCCATTTCATAAACCAATCGAATCTTTCCTGCAAGTTTTCTGGTGAATTTCTTGCTTCTGCTTCGAGGGTAGCTTTCTTCATGGTAAGGCATAAATCATTTTTCAAATGATGGTTAAGTTGAGAGTTAGAAATGCTGAAACCCTCAAATTCTACAATCAACATCTCCATAATATCACTGACAATGATTTGGGGATCGTTGTCTATCAATTTGATGAGGAAACTATCATGCTCCTCGGTAAAAGTACTAGGACGACCTTTCATTTCACTGTTTTTTTTGTATGGCATGGTGCCGTCTTCTCTGTACTGTTTCCACCATCTTTGTGCATTTCGAACATTAATTCCCATACTCCCTTTTCTTGTGCACACTCAATCATTTTATCAATAAACTGTTCTCTTTCTTTATCGCTATAATTCGTGTAAACGGAGACTGTAGTTGTACGTTTTTCTGATTTAACACCATTTGTTACTTTGTCTACAACTAGCTTCTCGAGAGGCTTTTGATCAAAGTACGTATTCTGATTAGTTAGTGTTTCCAAGACAATGTTGGGGTCATTGACTTCAGTCAGGACATCTTCCATGGGATCATCTACTTTCATCCCATTCTCATCGTAAAGGTTATCTTGTCCATCTTCATAATAAAAAACACTTGACATTGTAATTTGAATAAAAGAAAAATACGATCCAGTAAAAGGCAGAAACAAAAACGACAATATAACCTTTCTTAAAACGACAATTTAACCAACTCATAACGACAAATCAAAATTATAAAACGACAATTTATATTCAATCAGCGACAATGTATTTTTAAAAGAACGACAATTTTCTGAAAAAAGAACGACAATGGTTTCCGTAACGACTATATAGCACGTCTACCAATCTACATTTTTTCGCGAAGAAGTTTGTCTTGTTGAAATTATCGTGCATTCAACACATACGTATCCTTTTATTAAACTACATTTTGTTACAGACAAGTCTCCAATTCATCGAAATTTTGGGAACAGATTTGTCTTATAATCATGAATTATAAGAATTTTAATTGCTATAAGAATATTACTTGAGAGCAGATCGTTAGATCAAAACCTCAGGTAATTCAAATTGCTATTTTAGGCAATTTTGTCTCGGTTAAAGCCAGAACTAAAATTGGATAGATAATGAATATTTCGCACACCTTTCCCATTTAACCGTGTAAAATGCAGATAATATTTAGCTTGTAGTTTTGATTCAAAGTGTATAATTTAATAAATATCTAACATGCACCAAAATAAATCACTGTGACAAATAAATCTTTAAAATATTATCATCTATGATTTTACCATCAACATAGAATTACAAAAAAAAACTAGGTATGAATGATTAAATATGTCAGGGAGAGGAAGAGGCTCGCTTGTGTGTGGAAAACACTGCGCTTTTTTCTAATTACTTGTAGTTTTACCAGGAAAAAAAGAAAGATGTATAAGGTAATAAAGAGGAGAAGGGATTTATAGAAGCATGTAATATTAGTACAGAAAGAGAGAAAAACACTACTTTTTCTTGGGACCATATTTGGGCGAAATGCTCTTTGGGCAAGAGACAGTCTTCCAAGAGATGTCAAGAACACCAGTATCAAGGTTACCAAGTTTTTGGAATGCGGCAGGGGTCAAATCAATAGCTTTACCAACCTTACAGCCAGCACACTTGTCAACAATCTTGACAACAACTGTCTTTTTCTTGTTCTTGTTGTTGGTAATCTTCATGCACTTGTAGCAATTTTCAAATTTCTTCATAGCCTGTGAGTATTACATTAGCGAGAGATGTTAAGAAAAAAATGCGTCCTTTTTTATTTTTACCATTGCGCCAATCATGCTATGGATTGTGGCAGAGTAAGCAGGAAGACCATTACGATCATAACAGGCAGCGTTCTTCAAATCATTACCACTGTACCTAGATAAGCCGAGAAATGGTGTCAGTGAGAATTTAACATGTTGAGATAAAAAGCTGATTTTACCAGGTACCACGGCCGCCACGCTTTTCTAAGGCGTCATTGATGGTAGAATTATGAAACCTCATAACGGTGGCAATACCACGACCATGAAGTTCCACCGCCTTGGCAACATTGATGAGCGTTGCAATTACAAGTGCACACAGAGAGACACAAACAATAAGCTTCATGTGAGATGTGAGTAAGGAAAGGTTAGTATTAAGGAAAGGGTTGATTGAATATCAGGCTGAAAATTGGAAGAAGAAGGAGAAAAGATAGTTTTATATTGTTCAAACCTTTAAACGAAGACAAAAAGCGGACCCGCCATCATGTTGAAATTGAGTTATATGATCCATATGAAAGGTGATGCTTATGCTACACAAAAATAAATTGAAAATGTTCGGTAGGAGTTTTTTACGCCTGGTTTAGCAAAAGATCTGCTTTGGCCTTTTTTGACTTTACAAAAGGCATTTATTCAAAAGGCTTTGGTCTAGATTTCAACATGATTAAGATAAAAACAACAGTAAAATGTTAGCGTTGGAAATTAAACACTTTGAAGTGAAATGTATTCAATAGAAAAGCTATTCCTGTGAGGTTCACTGTGTGTCTCTTGAAGTGCGCTTTCGGTTGCTGTTCCACTTCAAATGTCCACACATGAGAGAGAAAGGAGGTGAAGATTTGGGTGACTTAAACTACCGAGCAAAGTTGACAGTTGTACAAAACTGCTTTAAAAGAAGCCAACATGCGCACCATTTCTAATTTCAATTGAATAATAAACACAACAGATATTGCTTGGTCCAATGACAGCTTTCAAGTTGAGAGTTCTTGTTTACTTTGAACACAAAAATTGCCTTGAAACAGATTTATTACGCTTTTTTAGTCCTTTTACTTGTGAACATTAAAAGTATCTATTTCCATCGCAATTATTGATCAATGCTAAAAATACACCAATGTATATCAAAGGGCGTCACTGTTGTTGTTTTTAATTAAAGCAACAACTAATATGCACTTCTTCTCGCCATGATGATTATCTTTCAATATAGCATACAGCGTGTGTCGGCTTTTTTGAGTGTAAGGCGCTTCGCCGTCTGTTAAATGTGTATCACTTTGTGTCCACTTTGCTGGTGCAACTGTAGACAAAGGGATCATAATATATTGCTCGTTTCTCCCAAAAAAAGAAAAAAAAAAAAAAAATCAGGATAGCCCATCAGTATAGGACGTTCTTAAAGCCAAGGACACTTTATAGGCAATATACTGTAAACTGTCTTTTTGATTGTTAATTATGTGTACACATAGAAACAATACCGCCATATTTACTTTCTTTTTTATTGATGAAAATGATTCAGTTCTAATCTCAAGACATGCTGCTTGATAAACTGATTGCGACAGTTTAAATGCTTATGATTATTATATATTTGTGTAAGATCACAGCTGTACAATCTAATTATGACGGCGCTTCACCTTCCTTCTGTCAAATTCATGAGATGCTTCGTATTTCGGCAAACTGACAACAAATGTTAATAAAAACCGATTAGTAACACTCTGCCCAACTTACTCTGTAGGGTCTGCGGGAAGGGGAGTAGTGTAAAAGTAATCGTGCTCCAAAGCCTCCAATGCAGTCGGGCGTTTTGTAGGGTCTAATACCAACAGTTTATCCATCAAATCACCAGCGAGTGCATCGTAATGTCCATACTCTTCTCGGACATGACGAGGCGTTACATCGAATCTTACTTTATTGGCGTCTGGTAGTTTGTCCCAGTTCGGCATGCTGTCTTGGGTTGGTGAGCCACACAGGTAAAATATCTTTTTCAACTGATCAATGTCATCCTGTCCTTGCAATATGGGCCTGGATTTCAATAACTCACCAAACACACATCTATTCAAAAGGCTAAGCAAATTGCTGTGTGCCTCAAATAATGACAAGAATAACGTACCCTACACCCCACATGTCAATTGCACTCGTATATCTCCTCTCGCCGAGAAACAACTCTGGTGGTCTGTACCATCTTGTCACAACACAGTTGGTATATTCTCTGTTCTCCTCCTCAATTCCACGAGCTAAACCAAAGTCTGCAATCTGTAAAATCCCTTCGTTATTGATAAGCAAGTTGGCAGCTATCATATTGTACAAGTTAGCAAACGATTGCTACAATAGGCCCAATTTCATTATTACCTTTCATGTCACGATGAAGAATTCGATTCTAAACAAAATTTAGCATTCACGCAACCACAAAACTAATAGAAACTTTACATGATGAAGATAGGCTGTGCCTTCTAGTAACTGCTTGAGATATGTCTTGATTTGAGGCTGTGTCAGTCTTACTTTAGGATTGTCTAGTAAACCAGCTAAATCGTGATCCATATAAGGAAACACCATGTAAATTCCACCCTTCTCCTTTCTGCTAATATCACCTAATGTCCATTTTTCGTCTTTAATAACTTGAGATAATATATTTTGGCTCTTTTGAATACCTCTTTCCACAGCAATATCACTCAAGGGAACAATGTTTTTATGACATAATTGCTTCAAAATCTTGATTTCTCGAATAGCCGTAATAGGAATCTGATAGATAACATTGTGAATAATTGCCTCCAGAGCCTTTAATTCAGGTACAAAATCCATTAATACATACACCTTCCTTCTCGTTGTGCATTAAAATCCTCTTTAGCGCAACGAGTTGGCTTGTCTGTCTATCTCTCGCCTTATGCACCTCACTGTAACGGTTGTTTGTTTATTAATTTAGCGGTAATCCGACCAGCAAAATACGTACCCAAATGTACCCTCGCCTAGCTTGTCCAGAAACTCATAATCAGTTATCTTGGAGCAGCCTTTAAAGTGTCGGTTGTTCTTTGGTTGCGGTCTGTAGGCTGGTGAAGCGGAGGGCGCCGTCCACAAAGGAGATGCCACATTGCTTAGAGGCGATCCTTCATATACTCTGTGTAGTTTATTTGCGCGTTGATCGTCTCTTGGTTCGTCATGAGCTCGCTTCATCAGTACGGTGTTGATTGGAAAAGTAACCTTGGAGCAATGCTGTAACAATCAACCAAAGAAAAAGATTTGTAATTTCATAGAAAGCTACTGTTGCCATTACCAACATGGCACAAGGCGGTCACGAATACAAACAACAATGTGGTTGTTGTGGTGATTCCAAATCCAAATTCATTCTACTGCGTTATTATCTAACAATGGCTCGAGATTCAACTGATGCTCTCCCTGACGACAACAAAAGGATACTGCTAATTTCTTTTCAAAATGGTTTACTTTTGACGACAAAGGCGAACGTTAGGCTGAAATGTGTCTGCAATGGTGTAAGCAGAAAGCCAAAGCCCGGAATGAGAATGTAAATTCAAATTGTGCCATGCTTTGCTTCAGCCGCCCTACGAAAGAAGCTACAATCGACGAGAGTGGTGAATGCAATCCTTTCAAAGGATATACTG
Source organism: Parasitella parasitica (assembly GCA_025201805.1). Lineage (NCBI taxonomy): Eukaryota > Fungi > Mucoromycota > Mucoromycetes > Mucorales > Mucoraceae > Parasitella > Parasitella parasitica. Next base: position 102,152 of record MU619261.1, read on the forward strand.
TTTCAGTTCTCAACGCAAAGAAGGAATGCACAATGCACCCGAATGGTATAGCTAGAAATTACGCATTTTCAAGATTATTCACAATCTTGCTTTTCAATAGAAATGGCTGGATCAAAAGATACAGCAAAGCAAGAGTATGTAACGCTGTGTTATTTTCATATTCTTTGAATATCTCATTGTTTTAGGACAAACAATCTAGAAACAACATATAAGCTTGATCTTGGGGACATTTGGACACAAGCAGATGTTACAGGTCCGTTCGTCATCACCCATGTCAGTAAAAACCACCTTGCTAATCATTCTATACCTATACAGTCAAGCAGGCCATCAATGACAAGATAGACCCTCTTTATAACTCTTCAATTGAGCAAGTTGTTACACTTAAAGATAGCCCTCAGGCTACTAGGCTTCAAGAATATGTTAAATCCAAATCGAATGATTTATTAAGCCAGGTTTATCCAATGTCTCCATTCAAAATCGATGGCAAATCTAATGCTACTCCATCTGTAAATCCAGATGAGAAGAAATAATGTCCCTATGATTTATGTATGATAAAGCAAGAGATAGCAACCGCCAAGGAAATAGATTAATTTGGAAAATGCTCTTTCATTATAGTCTTCAAACATAATATCTGAATACATTCATTATCAAATGTACAACAATTAATCACTGCTTCCAATATCCCAATATCCCAATATCTTGCTGTTTTTTGAGAAAATAAAAACATTACACCACGAAATACTTGTCAAAAATCACTCAATAGCGCCCAAGGTGTGATGAGCACCTTAGACCAGACCGAAAGAGACGGGGAACGAGAGACAAAAGTAGGACGGGTAATATACTGCGTTGGACCATATAAAATGGCTACTTTGCACAATACACTACTTGATGCATTTATGACAGAGGTAACAATGTAGCGTTTATCTAGTAAAATCTCCGTATCCACCAGAAAAGACCATAGACTCAGACTCATTATAGCACAATGTTTGGTGACCGCAAGGAAATAACGAGAAAAAGCAGCCTAGTTGAGATTCAGTGAGGATCTCCACCTTGGTTGCCGTAAAAGTTGAAATATGAGCATATCTGAAGTACAAGCTACTGGTTAATTGCTTCTTCACTTGCAGAGCCATCTCTTCTACGAAACCCTTGTCTTCACCAACATAACCTAGAAGCACACCCTCATCTAAATCCGTACAGTTGGTGATTTGTATGATTATGATGAAAAATGTTGATCTCCGATAGTCAAATCCGTCAGATTTAAGTCAAGATATCGTCAGCGCTATATGTACACTGCACAATATATTACATATTTGTTATGTAACTTTTTTCTTACACCATTGCTATGCAAGTAGATTAATATTGCATGAATAAACATGAAGAATAAATAGGCTCTCGTTATTGATTTTCTCTCTCTTTATTACACATTGAAAACTACCAAAAAAAGAAAAGAAAAATGACCAACGTTGAACAATTTGTCGAGGACACAATCAAGAATAACAAAGTCGCGATTTTCACCAAGAGCACCTGTGGTAAATTACATATTTCAGTATAGCAAGGATCGTATTTAAAAGCTCTTAAAAAAAAAGAATTTTGCAGGAAGGCAAAAACTCTTTTAGATGGATACAATATCAAATATGAGAATATTGAGTTAGATAAAAATTGTAAGCAATATACATGGCGTATGCATGATGATTGTGGGACATTGATAGTAAATAATATGTAGCCGATGGTGAAGCTATTCAAGAGTACTTGACCAAGAAGACAGGTCAAAAAACTGTACCCAACATTTTCATGAATCAAAAGCATATTGGTGATTCTCATGACCTGACCAGACTTGAAGGTGGTGGTGAACTCCAAGGATTTATTGCCTAAGTAGCACCAGTCCTAGTGTATAAATATTAATAAAACAACCTTGCGTTCCATCCTTGAGGGATCATTTATGTTGTATTATGATAATTGTGTATTTAGTAGTATATTATTTTTTTAAAAAATTAGGGTAAAATTCGGGCGTGCAAGTAAACGATGATATTACATTGACGGGAGAGAATAGTAAAAATAATGTTTCTTTTAGCGGTTAGAAGGTATTGAGGATAGGCATTCGTTTTCTTCCATTTGTAGAGGAGCCTTTGACTTCTTTGCTATCGATATGTGGAACGCCAATCTCATCACATTTACTCAGAGAGAGGCTTAATCTGACAGCCATACGATATTCAAAATCGTACTTTGTAAATGTCATTGCCAATTGCCATAGCTTGCGACTCTTTTTGTAGTTTCCTAATCCCCAACTAGTGACGCCAGATTCTAGGTAGAAAAAAAAAAAAAAAAAAAAAAAAAAAGCATTAGATGTCTTGCAAATGATAACCGCCAAAACTTCTGTTCGTACCCCAATATGTAAATGGAACAACCCAATTTTCCTCTTTGATGCAGTCTTTGTGGTCGAGAATCCAATTTAAATGAGCAATAGTCTCATCATATCTACCTAGCGAGTTCTGCACGGACGCTTTAATCAACAACAAAACGGCTCTTTGATCATAGTAATCAGGGGGCGTTACGGTTGGCACGAGTTCCTTCAGTCGAATGTTGTATTCAATCTTTTCTCTTTCATAAATCAGCTCTAGTGTATGCTGAACTAGGTCTAGGCACTTTTCAAGGCCTTCTTTCTCCATGTGCTCAAATGCATTCATCACCAGCAAAATCTCTAGTGCGGGCAAACTAAAATCCATATCTTGGTATCCACTCTTTTGGAAAAACGCTACTTTTTTAAGCACATAGGCATCTATATAAGTTTTTTTGTCGTTTGTGGGATCTTCAGCTAAAGCAGGGACCTCAGCAAATGCTAAAATGGCTTCCATACGCTGGCCCATCATCTCGTAGCAGGTGCCCACAAAGTATTTGGAGAATGCAGGCGACCAGTAATTTTCGCGGCTTAGTTGCTCAAAGTACTGGGCAGCGCCTTCCCAATTCAGTTCCAAAGCTAGATTAAAGCCGATCTCATAGTCTGACATTTGCTTCATGGCGACTTCTGCCCATTCTCCTCTGCTTGATTCAGCTGCAAATGTAAATGACTGGGTTGAGAGAGGCAAGTTCCGCGCCACTCGAGCTATGCGAGCCGCAAAGTACAAGAAGAAGCAGGAATTTGGGTGGTTGCTTTGTGCGTCTAGTAGGCATTCAATGGCAGGACTCATCATATCTTTGGTGAACAGCTGAGGGGCAAACGAGGTCAGCACCGAGTAGTAAGCTAATAACCTATGATAAAATGTCAGCATTGCATAGCCAGCATCAGTTTCTTACCTACGTAAGCGATGCCAAGGGAGCACGAATGCCGCGCCCTTCGAGACATAATTTGAGCAAGGCAAAGCCAAGCTGTTTGTCACTCTTCCACCCGAGAGCAGAAAAAATCTTGAGGATTTTGGGAGGCATGGATGATAAGATGAGATGAACAGCGCCAATACCAAACTGAATAGCAGAGACAGTGTCGCAATCCATGTATTTCGTGTATTCTTGTCCCATCCTTTTGTACTCTTGCCAGACAATACCATAACTGTTGTAGGCTACAGGTGGTGATTAGTAAAGTCCCGTGGGTAGAAATGAGATATCCTTACCTCTTCTTATGTTTAATCCGCATTTAAGATATCCAACAACACTCTCTTGGGTCATTTGAAGAATGCCCATTAATAGGCAGCACTCTGCTTTCACAACATGGGCTCTTAATACACCGTTGGGGATGAATGCACTAGGATCAGAAGTACCGCCACTGCTGTTGGGCATCGACATGGCGGAAGGATTTGCTGGTAACCCTGTATTGTTGGAAGAGAGCAAGGACGTAAAGTACTGACTCACTGTATCTTTGAATGGCTTTTTGAATGAGGTGTTGTCTATTTGCGTCTTGGCTATAGTATATGCGGTTGCTAGTGCACTCATGGCTATCTCAATATCTGAATCATGGTATGTCTGCAAAAAGGTGGTTAGTAATTGCTTGTGAGTGCTGGTTCGATATGGATTACCATGATTGCTATTTAAAAAGAAGGTGAGTATATACATCCAAGGGTATAATTTGCTCAAATTCTTCGCCTACCTTTGATGAACGCCATTGCACCGAGCCCCAATGCATACAGAGGATCACTAAAAGTCCTTGTCAGTGTTCCACATCTCTATTAACAAATAACCGCACTTACACGCTAGCTTTGGTCTGAAAAGCGTACTTTGCCTTCATAAATTTGTTGTCAAACAAATACTTTATTCCTTCTCGCACAGGTTCATCTAAAGCCCAGTTGTTAACAGCTCGAATAAGTCTGTATTCTGTATGCTTACTTGCCTGCTTTTTCTTGCTCGTAAGGCTTTAGATTATTAGCCGGAATGTCTTTGGGGTCTATTGCTTTAATAGATATGACATTATCCCTGAACATGTCCAAGTCAATTGGCTCCTCGATTGGGTACTCAAACTCTGTGCTGTACTTTGCACGGTCGTAATCCTCTGGCGAAATATGATCATCTGCCTCAGCTACTCTTGGTTTTTCAGTAATGACATGTTTCGCTGACTCCTCCACAGCAGGTAGAATGGCAGCCAAATGATTGAACGCTGGTTTTTCAGCTTCAGATTCTTCTTGGCTTATTGTAAGGGTTGATTCCGCTGTAGTTGACGTATCGTGAGATGATCTGGTCGTTGCGGATTGCTGGTGAGTCTTTGTATCTTTGTCGGTGTGATCTATGTTTGGTTCTTCACGAGTGCCTTGAATAGTCTCATCCTCAATCATAGTAATGGGAATCACAGCAGCTTGTGTTTCCATTGCGGGAGGTGTAGCTTCGTTCTCCTCTTTGTGCTCTGGTTGTTCTGCTGTCGTGAGAATTCCAACAACAACTGATTGTTTGAGGGGCTCCTCAGAAATCTCAGCGATAGGTTCGGGAGGAACATATGAATTCTCGGCTGGAATGGGTTCATATGTTGCGGGTCTTTCAGGAACAGATTCTTCCACGGCAAAGCTCTCTGCTTTTGCAGGAGTATTGATAGGTGCCGAAACTACTTCCAGTGCTTCAACCACAGCAACAAGATCAGATGAAGGTGGAGGAGATCCATTCTGCTCCTCCTTCACTTCTGCATCCTCTTGTTTCTCGTTTTCCTGGGGATCCATTAACGAAGCGTTGTCTCCTTCATCGTCATCATCCGAAAGTCCATGATTTTGTAAGGCTGGTAAGATGACTGACATCCGGGTGGGATTGTTCTTGTTTGGCGGCTCTGCCTCCTCAACTGCTTGTTCTTGTCCGTCGTCATTGTTTGTTGTATTATGTCTTTTATCTCGGGCAATAGCCATCTTTTTCATCTTTTCAACCTCTTTTCTCCTCTCGTCTTCCATAGGGTCTTCGTCTTGGAAATAGTTGTCGTCTTCGTCTTCGTCCTCTTCCTCTTCCTCACTTAGGGCATCTTCAAAATTATCGCTTGTCAAAGAAGATGATCGAGATCTGCTTACGATGTCTTTTGATTTCTATAAAAGTTGTTAATCATGATGTCTCAGAGCACTGTTGTGTTTTGTAAATCACCTTTGATTCGGCAGTCTTGCGCGACTCTTGAGATGCAATGGAGGCGGGTTTGTCTTCATCAGTTGCCTTTTTTTGAATACCTTTCCAAGCAGTCTTTTTGTTTGAGCCTTTCGCCATCTGATTGTGTGGATTGTGTTGGTAGATTGATTGATTTTTGGGCTACTTTTTTAAAAGAAGAAGAAATAGAAAGAAAAAAAAAAAAACAAAGGAGGAATATTTTTACTTTGTAAAGCTTAAATGGTATAATTTGTGTGCACATGAAATAAATTGCTTTGTGTTGCACAGTTTGTAAATTAAACGGAATACAGATTTCTATATAGTTGTTATGACTATGTAATGTCTTGAGAGCTTGTTTACCACAGGGGCGGAAAGGAGATTCAGCATATGCTTAGATTAAATGTCTCCTTAAACCCTGGCTTGAGTTATTGGGTATAGATCATTACGACTGATGGGATAAGGCTATCATATGATAAATTGATCCATTTCAAAACTCGGAACTTCAAGTCCTGAAACGCCATCCACCACAATTGCGATGCTTGCATGAGTATAAAAATTCGCTTTGTTTCTTGTCTTCCTTTTACTTTTAAACATAACACCTCGAGATATTAAATATGCCACAGAATAATCAGACAAAGCTTGTTATCCTGGGAGGCGGTGCAGCAGGATTGATGGTTGCTATGCAACTTGCAAAAACAAAATACCTCGAAATCACATTGATTGATAGTAAAGTAGGGTTGCTCGAACTGTGGGTCATCCTATAAGAGTAGCTGTTTAACGCTTGTATAGTCTTTTTATGAATACACTCCGGCTCTCTGCTCTGTTCTATTTGAACCTACAGATAAAGCATTTGAAAGACACTTTGATAGCATCACTTTTGACTATGCACCTTATCTGGCCAGCCTTAAAATCAAGTTTATTCTCGGCAAGATTGCTTCCGTCAAAGAAGGAAAGGGTATATATTTATTAAGCAATATTGATGTAATATTTGTTTAAAAGGCAAATAGTTAATTTGGTAGGTCAATCACAAGCAGTAGAGTACGACTATGCTGTTATATGTACAGGATCAAGCTACGCCGATCCATGGAAAACAGCCCCATCCGAAGATGGCAATACTCTGGATGCTGCAGCAAGACTCGATTTTTTGCGTCAACACAGACAAAATTACCAAGCATCTCAGGATATCCTTTGCATTGGCGGCGGGCCTGTTGGCGTTGAAACTGCTACCGAAATAGCCTGCCGATCACCCACCAAGAAGATTACCTTGATAGACTCCAACGAAACAGTGCTTGCTAGTGCACCTGCCAATTTAGGTCAACACGCACAAACCATTATTGATGCAAAACCTTCCATCCGCAGTATTCACAACGAACGAGCCTATGAAAAGGGGAAAAGAGGAGACAAGTCGATTTATGAGACAAATCAATCTCACACTATTATTGATGCACATCTTGTATACAACTGTATAGGCACAACTCCCAATTCCACTTTCTTGGATGGCGCCTGGTTGGACAACAAGAAACAAGTAATTGTAGACGATACACTTAAAGTCCATGGGACCGCAAATTTGTTTGCTGTAGGCGATGTAAATTCTGTACGGGAGCCCAAGATGTTCTACACGGCGCATATGCAGGCTGTTCATTTTGCTAAAAACATGCGTCGTATTCTCAAGAATACAGCCCGAGAAGAGCTACTTCTTCCATACCAAGGCTCGAAAATAAACATGGTGGTATCTTTGGGACCTTCGCATGCTGTGGCCCATGTTTCTGGTATCAACTTGACCGGCTGGCCTTTTGGGACTAAACACGGTAGTCGAATTGCAGCCTTAACAAAGTATTTTATTGAGCGCATTACAATGGACGATCTTGGGTTAAAGATTCCTGTGAATAAGCTGTTATATTACACTCAAGAAAAAGGACATGGAGGTCTTCATCTGCATTCATCTTGAATACAATTTAGTTTTTTTTTTACGCTTAATAAACCATGCAAATCCCAAATATCATTGAACATGTACATGTACAATCAATATGAAATCGCGCCTACTAGCTGGTTTTTTGTGCCCAGTTAAAATCCAGAATTAGCATTTGAAATAGGGAATTTATTGTGTTCTTTTTAATCATATTATCTTTTTGAAAAATGAACAATCCGGCAGCACAGAGCACACTATCTGTTCTATCACTCAATTGTTGGTAAGTCAGAGTGAAATCACTCACATGCATTAGCTTGAATACATGATGAACAAATATTTGCAAAGGGGCCTAAATATTGTTGCCAAAAAGCGTAAATTTCGACTTGCAGCTATTGCCGACCGCGTGAGCCAAGAAGAATATGACATTGTAGCCTTACAAGAAGTTTGGATGTGGCAAGACTTTGACTACATCAAAGAAAAGTCTCGAGACTCATTACCTTTTACAAAATACTTTCATAGGCAGGTATATAAATATATAAATATATGTATTTGTATCAAAAGCCCTCTTAAGGCAGCTTGTATTGATTGCTTATTATCATAGTGGAACGCTTGGCAGTGGATTAGTCATTTTATCTCGCTTCCCAATTTTATCATCATCATACCTGAAATTCACCTTGGCTGGCAAGCCATTAAAGATATTCCAGGGAGATTTTTATGTTGGAAAAGGTTGTGGTTCTGTATGCATTGATCATCCTGAAATCGGACTAATGGATGTCTACACAACGCATGTATGCATATGAATTGTAATGTTCGCTGCGCACTCGATACTGATACATGTCTTTATGCAGTTGCAAGCTAGTTATGGAAATCACGATGATTATGAGGCACAAAGGATAACTGAGTGCTGGCAAATAGCCAATAGCGTAAGATCATCAGCTGCCCAAGGTAGACATATTATTCTGGTGAGTCCATAATGGGGACAAAGTGACAAACAGACCATTCACATAATTCAGGCTGGTGATTTTAATAGTATTCCTACCAGCTACTGCTACCAAATACTCAAAAACCATGCATTTATGGCAGATTCGTGGCTGGAATTGCACAAGGATACAATGGCAGACAGTCTTGACCAACTCAAGAGAAACCAATTGACCGCTTCCGAATGTATACAATTATTTGGAATAACATGCGATTCTCCGTTAGATACATGGACTAAGCATTTACTGAAGCAGCAGCCATACGCTAAAGACGTTGGCGATAGACTGGACTATATCTTTTACAGACGTACACCAGAAATCAAATGCCAGCAATCCAAAGTGTCCTTTGAAGAATACATACCAGATACACAGATGAGTTTTTCTGACCACTTTGCTGTTCACTCCACATTCACTATATCTGCAAAAGCAAACAGTGCATTTGAAAACGATTATGCACCTGTTCCAAAGCAAATTGCCAGACCTGATTACACAAAAATATTACCAGAAACTCTCCATCCCATCATTCGCATCCTGGAAAGAGATCTGCTAAGGGCCACATCAACAGCAAACAGTCTGCTATTTCTCTTTGCCCTTTCAAATGTCACTGTGTTTGGTTTATATGCTTCTCAAATTGCAATCCCAGTCTATTTTACAAATCAACCTCAAATTGCGGTGATATCAAGCGTTGTTTGTGGATCGCTCATCATTATTCTCTCAGTTATTAGCGTTGTGTCACTCATAGTAGGATTTGTATTCGGGAGAAACGAACAACGGTCTTTACGGCAGTATTTGATTGATATAAATGTATGTTTGGATAACTTACAAGAGACAAATGGAAGAAGTGGGTCTATCACGGCAGCAGCAGCAGCAGCAGCAGCATCTGCTTCGAGTATGCATTCATGTTCTACATCGGATGGACTAGTCATCAAACACATCGGCATCAATAGAAAATAAACCTTCATATTTTATTCTTCTAATTCTTCTCGTATTTTATCCTTGACAGCAGCAACTAACTCAAATTTACGATCCATTACATCATCCAAGTCATTCAGATAGTTTTCGTAATCATCCTTGATTTGCTGGTTGTCCATAATATCTTCATTCAAACCGCCTAAAAGATCAGATTCGCTTGTTACTGTCAGTGACAATCTGCCAATCATCTTTTTCTCATTTCGAATCCACTCTTCCATTTCCTTAATTTGTGCTCTATGTAATCGAATGAATCTGTGAATTCGGGTCTCGTCCAGCGGTGAAATGGTTTTTGAGGATAATGGTGGATCTGGTGGAGCCGTATCAGCTTCGATAAGCTTCTTTGTCGAGCCATTTTTTGTAAGTGGTGCAGAAAAGAATGGATCCTCCATGATGTGGTCGAATATTTCAGCTGGTGGCGATTCAAGACGTTGCAGATACTTTTCTTGACGATGTGATTTGTCCGTTGCGTGGAAGTATCGGTCGTTAGTAGGTGTTGCCAAAGCATTGGCAGCAACTTCATTTGACGGAAAATCCACGTCCAGCAAGTTTTCCGACACATCGTTTTCCCAAATAGCATCTGAATTGGCTACACTTTGAGTGTCTGTGTCTCTTGTTTCAAGCTCTGCTTCCAATGTCACTAGACCTGCTTCAGCACTGTCTATGTTCTCCCCAGCATCACCAATTAATCGACTATCAGACTCCCCTCGTAGTTCCTTGACTCTATGTTTTAATAGTTAAGTAAAATCGCATAAAATTCATTTCATTCATTCATTCAGTAATACCTATCAGCGTAACGGAGGGTATTTAATGTATGTTCGCTATTCGGGTTATTAGGAGATATGGTAGCAATCATACATGTCCGAGAGTCGCCTGTAAATGAATCTTTCAAGACTTGTGTAAGTTTGCTTCCTCTAAAGGGAGTGTGTATTTTGTTCTGATCTAAAGCACGGATACATTCTTTTAACGCCAAAAGGCTTTTATTGATTTCAGCACCCTCCATTCTGTAAAGATGATCAGCATCGATACAAATTTCTCTAAAAATATGGTTTTTTTTTTTTTTTTTTTGCATCGCCTCTGTCAGCACCTCTTTCACTGCCTGCCAAGTCGATAAAACTTAATTTACCATGGACTTTGGCTGGAGCCACCTCGGATTTCAGCAAAATTTGAAGCACTGCATGCGAACGAGAAGATTTGTTGTTGGCGCCCGTTTTCCCAGTAGTTCTTCCTTGATTTCCGTACTCGAATACCGACATTAGATCCTCGACATTGTTGATAGGATATTCGCGAAGGCCTGCAATAACCACGTTCCCATTACCATCTTCTCTGGCTGTCAGTTTGTTCTTTTGGTTTAGCAAGTCGAATAATTGACCTTGATAGATTTCATAGAAACCAACACTCGCCGAGAGATGTGCATAATGCTCTGAGGATAAAAGTCGGAAAATATCTTGAGCAGCAAGAACATAAAGACCATGCACTGGATCAAGCATAGTGTATGTCTTGCCAGAGCCTGTTTGTCCACTGTAAAATGATGAGAGAAGAATCGCATGTCTTTTTAGTGAAACACTTACTGTGCAAAACAGGTCGCTTTACCGCCATTGAAAACATACTCTACCAAAGGCTGAGCAGTTCTAGCATAGATCTACATATCCGTGAGTTGCCTCGTCGTTTTATTTGATTTTGCTTTACGCGTACCTGGGCACTGGAAGAGCTTCCATCGAAAGTATCATCAAACGTAAATGTGTGCGTTTCTGTTTCTCGAGAAAGGTCAATTCGTGTCCTATTTTGAAATGTAAGTGTCTCTTTTTTTCTATGAATAAACAGTTTTTTTTTTTTTT
>MU619261.1:114286-128837 GCA_025201805.1 Parasitella parasitica
GAAAATTCATGAGTGAACACATATTTATAAAACATGAGCTTAATGTTACTTTGGATAATACTAGTGATCGAAATTTAATTAGTAAATGTTTTTTTTATCTTGAATAAAAAAAGAATTAAACAAACAAGAGAACGTACATCTTGTAAATCGTGTCTTCTTAAAGCATCAAGTAATAAAGCAGCACTCATGAATAATTTTGTTAATGAAAAACAAAACAAAAAAAAGCAAAAAAAAAAAAAGCAACTCATTTGGTTTATATAGTCACTTGCTCTGTACAATCCACCGCGTTTTCATAGCTAATCTCAAGATGTACTTTACACAATACACTTTAAAAAAAAAACTTCCCATATTGTACATAGTATAGATCAAGTAATTATACTATTGAACTTGAAAAGAATATTTCAGTGATTACATTGATTGCTCCTAATGCAGACATGTTGTTGAACAATCCATTTGAAAGGTGTTCTTCATATCGCATCCGTACTGGGCTTGATGCTTACACCTCAAAAAAAGAATAATAAAAATGTGGTGGAGCGCTGAATATCATTTTTTATGGTAATTGTGCACTCCCACTTTGAATTTAATGAAAGATTTAATTGATCATGTATGCGATGACACCATCGTGGTATTATGATGCATATAAAATGTATGACAAGAGGGAGACTCAAAGTAATAGTATAGGCCATGCGAACGCATCTCTCTACATGACAATATAAAGTTCAATTTAGCTTTTATCTTAAAAGATAGACAGTGTGTACACATAATAGCACATATAATATCCACGTTTTATACATCGATCATCCTTTCATGCGATATAGGATCTTGAGTTACCACATTTGTTGGTTCTACGAGTGCATTAGCTGGATGTGGAGGAGTATCTGTTTTTGGAAAACTTTCTGCATTTGGTGTGGCAGCTGTATTTGTACAAACTTTACCATTCGGCTCAATAAGCGCATTAGGTACTGTAGTAATTTAGCGTTTGGATCTACAAGCACTTTGGGTAGCGGATCAGTATTGGGCACAGCAACGTCAACTTCTGCTTTTGGTGGATCAGCATAATGTAAAATATAACAAAGGGGTTTAATATTCAAGACTTGTGGAGTATATCAGGACTAACCATGAGACCTTGTACAAGAAGCTTTGAAATAACCGTGATATAACAATTAACAATGTTGCGAGAAATTTTTCGTTCTTCGACTTCTCTCCTTCTAATGACACGCCACTCATTGTTCTTCTCATCATCGCGCCATACTTGATGAAGGCGACCTTTTTAAAAAATTATTGTTCTTTTAATAATGATATGATCGTGGCCCAAATATTATGTAGCTTTCAAAAAGCCTTTATTTTGCTACGACGAATACACCAACATTTTGAGGTATCAATTCTAAAATCCGGATGCCATTATAATACGGATCCCATATCAAAGAATAAAACATCGGATCTTTAAATAATATATTTTCCATATGATAAATCTGAACATGACATGACATATGAGATAGTTTACAATCTATCCCATCTCCCATATACCATCACTTGAATTTTTATCTTTACATTGCTTCACTCAGTTTGTAGAAAGTATAAATCACTTTATTTTAGAATATAATAAATGGATCTTTACTTTGATTTAAGGATTCAATTTTTAGATGAAGGTTTTTCAGATATAGCAATTGATCCAGCTTTATTGTAGTATTAATATTTGTTAATATAGATAATTTAAATGACATTTACCGATTCCAATTTTTGGCTAATTAATAAGTTGCTTTTTTGAAGAAAGAGATGGAGTGATAGGTTGTGTTTTTAGATTATTTATATATATATAAATATGGTAAAGCAATGGCAATTTCATTAGTTCAGTAATTCTCAAGTACTCAGTTTAATCTGTTTAACCTGTTTCCTATCTCATAAATATCACTTGCGTGTGCTGCTATTTTCGAGTAGAATACAGGATAGATATCTGCTGTAGATTTTTTAGTATGTGTTAAGAAAAAAAATAATAAAACGTTCATAATTTGTTTTTTTTATTTTTTTATTATTATTATTTAAAACATCTCTAAGCTGTAGAGCCCAAGACACCCATCTTTTCCAATGAGCGAGAGCCCATTTCCTCCCATTCTTGTTTAGTAACCCACCAACTATCCTTATCCTTCATGATATCAGCAAGCACAGCGCCACCGAGATATACCATATGTTTACGTCTAGGAGGATCCTCGATACGGATTTTAAATTTCTATATGAAAGGGTTACTTTTACAAAATCAAAGATATGCAAACTGTCCACCCACATTTAATCGACTTGCATCACCGTTTAATACATTTGTAAGATAGAGTTGCTTCATTTCTTTTTCTAGACGACTGGGTAAACCAGGATACATGGTTGAACCACCAGAAAGAACAATATGTTTATAAAGATCAGCACGAATGTCAATATCAGCAGATTGGATTGTGTTGAAGAGCATTTCTATAATTCATTTTAGCTTTGCACTTTTTTTTTCCTTCGTTCTAAATTTACCAGCCATGCCAGGTGCTTCGACATCAATCAAATTAGGTTGGAATAAACACTCGGGAGCTTCGAAACGTTCAGATCCCACCTTGATAACACGACCATCCGGAAGCTCGTAGCTTTCGACTAATGTTGTTGTCTCATTACCTAATTTTTGATCTAATTCGAGATCGTAACTAGATGCGTGATATCAATAGGGCTGTCCTTGGGTTGGGTGTGATCATTCATGAATATCTCTCTACCTGACATAACTGAATTTCTCTTTAATTTGACGAACAGTTTCAAAATCAGCGGTACGATTGAATGCATAACCTCGCAAAAGTAATAATTTGATCAAATATCTTGTAACATGACGGCCAGCAACATCAAGACGACGTGTCAAATTAGCAGGCGCATATCCTTGATAAACAGGCACCTACATATGCAAATCGCATGAGTTTCAAAGGTAAGTCTTGGCTTTTTTTTTAATCAAAGATGTCTACTCACAATATGTGTAACACCGTCACCAGAATCCACAACTACACCAGACATAAGGCCTAATATGCATATAAAAAACTAAATAAACTACCACAGCGCACGCATAATTATAAAGCGTCAACAAACCTTGCGCGAAAAGAGTCAGTACAGCTTGAATAGCTACATAAATACCCTGGAATCCGTACTCTTCAAACATAATTTGGGCCATTTTTTCACGATTCTGCTTGGGATTCATGGGAGCTTCGGTTAACAAAATCTTTGAATCTCTTGGATCAATCTTGAGCTGTTCATCGAAGGTGTAGTTCCATAAGTGGCGCATATCTTCCCAGTTACGAATGATACCATTTTCCATAGGATAAGACATTTGTAGGATGTTTCTGAGCTGAGCAGCTTCCTCGCCGACCATAATGTCTTTTACTTGAAGGTTGCCAACTCGCTCTTCAGCACGCAAGATGGGTCGACCGACAACACTAGGAAATACATGCTCAGGAAAGTTGGAGCCTGCATAACCGCACTTGACAAACTAGCAAAGAACGCGTTTTAAAAGTTTGGTTGAATATTAGCTATTTAGCATGTTCACTTACACCTGTACCGTTATCTACAACAAGTGTATTTGTGGCATTCATTTTCAAAGTAGAAATTGAGAAGAAGAAGAAGAAAAAAAAAAAAAAAAGAAGATGAATGTGTGAGTGGCCCCACTAGGCAAGAAGCAAATTAATATGTTGGCAATACAATAATTGAAGCTCCATTTCAGCTTTTTGAATGGTTTCTTAAATTTCCGCATCATATATACCAAATTACGTCAATGGGTAATGACAAGATGAGACACTGTATTGTTACGACAAAAGAAAGAATTTGTGCCTGGTTCGTGTTATTGTTAAATAAAGATTTTAATGACGGCAAGAGTGAATATACATTTTAGTAATTTTTTGTCTGTGTCAACGATACTGAATGTTTGTATGCGACTCTTGTATACAAAAAACGAGCGAAATAATCGTATATCTATATGAAGCTTGCATAATGAGCTTCTTGAACATGTCACCATGGCAACCTTTTAATCCATGGAATGCGTAAGATATGATAGGCAATGAGTGCTTTGAATTAGGATTGACAAAACAGTCTGATTATCGCTAATATTTATCTGATTTTTGGCGCATTGCTAGTAGAATGAATCGATGGGATGGCCTGAACCTATTTATCAGATTGGAAGCATCTTCTTTAAATTCATGACGTAGACAACAACAAGATGTTTAGAGCCCCACCCCCCTCCCCTTCAATTCAAAGACCCCTCGAAAAATTCTGGGGAAGCTAAAAACGTTAAATAGATTGCAAAGGAGGGATAGTCTTCACTCTTTCTTGTTTTAAACATTATCTTACAACAATGCTTAGAAACGTTGCTCGTATCGCCCGTCCTTTAGCTGTTCGTAGCTTGGCTCCTGCAGTAAGCATTCACAGAAACAAAGAAACAGAGAAAAATGTGATTGCAAAAAGATTCCATCTCGTATTATTAGCCACCACATCCCAGAAGAAAAAAAAAAAAATCCAACTTACACTAAAGACCAACACATGGTTACCAACACACATCCGCAGATATATATATATATATATATATATATAAATACATTCGCTTACTGCAATTTTCATTTATGACATTTGGCAGGGGAAATATCCATACATTTTGCTAGACATCTTGGTTCTGCTACAACCCAATTCATTAATAATGTGGAATTTATAATGATACGAGATGGACTTTTTGATCATATTTTTTTTTGCCTCTGTAAACAATTGCAGTCAACTAATTTCTTCTTTTAGGCCCGTCTTAATCTCGGTGCTATTGCTACTGCCGCTCGTGGTTATGCTTCTGCCAAGCCTTCCACTTCTGAAGTCTCTTCTATCCTTGAACAACGTATCTTGGGCGCCAACTCTGAAGTCGACCTTCAAGAAACTGGTCGTGTCTTGTCCATTGGTGATGGTATTGCTCGTGTCTACGGTCTCAAAAATTGTCAGGCTGAAGAGATGGTTGAATTCTCCAGTGGTCTCAAGGTAAATATCACCGTTTTTTCAATGTTTAATTGGAAAAAAAAACTCAATCAATTGGCTTGTAGGGTATGGCTCTTAACTTGGAAGCTGATAACGTCGGTATTGTCGTTTTCGGTAACGATCGTTTGATCAAGGAAGGTGATACTGTCAAGCGTACTGGTGCTATTGTCGATGTCCCAATTGGCCCTGGTATCCTTGGTCGTGTTGTTGATGCTCTTGGTAACCCCATCGATGGTAAGGGCCCTCTTGACACTGTTGGCCGTTCTCGTGTCCAAGTCAAGGCTCCTGGTATTTTGCCCCGTCACTCTGTTAACGAGCCTATGCAAACTGGTATCAAATCCGTTGATTCCATGGTCCCTATCGGTCGTGGTCAGCGTGAATTGATTATTGGTGATCGTCAAACTGGTAAGACTGCTGTTGCCCTCGATACCATTTTGAACCAAAAGAACTGGAACAACGGTTCCGATGAGGCCAAGAAGTTGTACTGTATCTACGTTGCTGTTGGCCAAAAGCGTTCTACTGTTGCTCAACTTGTAAGAACTCTCGAAGAGAATGGTGAGGATATTCTTTTTTTCTTTTGATGTATTGTTATTGACGTCAGAACTAACGTCGTGTCGATTAGATGCCATGAAGTACACCATTGTTGTTGCTGCCACCGCCTCTGAAGCTGCTCCTCTTCAATACCTTGCTCCTTTCTCTGGTGCTGCTTTTGGTGAGTGGTTCCGTGACAACGGTCGCCACTCTTTGATCATCTATGACGATTTGTCCAAGCAAGCCGTTGCTTACCGTCAAATGTCCCTTTTGCTTCGTCGTCCTCCTGGTCGTGAAGCTTACCCTGGTGATGTTTTCTACCTTCACTCTCGTCTTTTGGAACGTGCTGCCAAGATGAACAAGAACTTTGGCTATGGCTCCATGACCGCTCTTCCCATCATCGAAACCCAAGGTGGTGATGTCTCTGCTTATATTCCCACTAACGTCATCTCCATCACTGATGGCCAAATTTTCTTGGAAGCTGAACTCTTCTTCAAGGGTATCCGTCCCGCAATTAACGTCGGTCTTTCCGTCTCTCGTGTCGGTTCCGCTGCCCAAACCAAGGCTATGAAGCAAGTTGCTGGTTCCATGAAGCTTTTCTTGGCCCAGTATCGTGAAGTCGCCGCCTTTGCTCAATTCGGTTCTGATTTGGATGCCTCCACCCAATTCTTGTTGAACCGTGGTGCCCGTCTCACTGAATTGCTGAAGCAACCTCAATACTCTCCCTTGTCTATCCAAGCTCAAGTCCCCATCATCTTTGCTGGTGTCAACGGTTTCCTTGATAAGATCCCCGTCAACAAGGTTGTCGACTGGGAAAAGGACTTTATTAGCCACGTTGCTACTCAACACAGCGATGTCCTTGAGGAAATCCGTACCAAGGGTGTCATCTCCAAGGAGCTCGAGACCAAGCTCCGTGATGTTTGCGATAACCATGCCAAGGGTTTCTATTAATTTATAATGTGATGACCAATCTTTTTTTCCCTCGTAACTATGTAAAAAGAGATGAGGTATGAAAGAAAAGAAAGAGAAGATAAAAAAAAAAAGCAACTCTACACTTTGTTACAAGATTAAAACCATAATAAACTTTTTGATTTTATTAAGAGAAATCATGCGGCGTGTTTGGCATTTCACTTGTTGCGACTTCCAAAGACTTCCAATGCTCGCTCCACTGCCTTGCGTACCTGACTTCATCTCTAACATATTTGTTGTACATGACTGATACACTGGCTTGTTGTTTATGGAGGTATGACAGCTCCTCAATCAAGCAGTGTTTAATGAATATGTCACGCTGTCTGACAAGCGACAGCCCGCCAGTGGCTTCATCGAATGATGGGCCTGAGGATGTATTGTCATGTCGAGTGTCCTGTTCATCATGCGCAATAAACGGTTGCACTTGTCCTTTTTTGTATCTGGCCACCTGTCTAGATAGCGTTTCATTTTGAATGGGACCCATTTTTTCTCTGCGCTCAAGCAATTCCTACCCAATGTTCAAGTTAATATCGTCAGAAAAATAACAGCCATATCCACACATATACTCTAAACGATTCAAGTAGATCGCGCTGTCTTTTTAAGCCTTCTACAATACTATCGCCGGTTGCTTTTGCCTATGATATCCGCAAATTTTAGTAAATATATATATATATATTTGCATTGCGTTAAAGTCGAGTTGTTCAGTTACTTGTTTGTTCAGCATGACTCCTGCCTGCTGCAGAGATTTGACAATGCTGCTGTATCCGCGTATCACCTCTGGACAGCCCTGGCAGTCAGGCACCCAGCAGTTCTTGTCCAATTCACTCACAGAACTGCGCAATTCGTCACTACTATCATCACACATGCCCCATTGCGCTATACTCACTTTAGAGTGGTGCTATATCGCATATAGTCAGTGCCCAATGCCTTTTTCAGTCGATTCATCTGATTCATGATGACACACATGCGTTCGTACTGCTGTATTGATACAGACAGTCTCTTTTTCATCCTAACAATTCGATCCTCCAAGTCCATGGGTATAGTTTGTTCTAGATACGCTATGTTGTGTGATTTCCTAACAAATTCCTCGTCTAGCGCAGGCGAATTTACTCTTTTCCATGAATTGATTTCCTATGCAATTGTTAGTAAGATTATCTTTTGAAGATCGACCAACGTGCCCCAAGTACATACAGAAGGATGACTTAAAAATGCAATGACGACTTTATCTTTTCCCAATACAGGATGTCTTGCAACAGAGTTGATAAATCGAACAAGGCCCTTTCTTCTTCTCTCTTCAAACATGTCATTCCCTATTTCCATATAGCAATAAATACCTAGTGTGTAAATTATTAATTTTACGGATTATCAAACTTTACTTCCTCCAAGCTTTTTCGGGGGCAAATTTGGAATGACTCGATAGGGATATCTTTTCAGCAAAGTCTCCCATAACCACCAGAAATCACTGAATCGACGCAGCACTTTGTTGCCTAGCTTTTCGCTCTCCACTTCGTAATTGACGTGTTTGAATAAAAAGCCTTCCTTTTCAAGCGTGCGAGAAACGGTGATATGATCTAAATCCCGAAACCATTGGTTCATGGCTTCTTGTTCCTGCTGATGCCTCGAGCGATTGAGCTGCAGCAGATGTTGGTCGTCCGCTTCTGGCTGTACAGCAGTGTTCGTGCTTGACACATCAGAAGGATCTGCTTGCTTTGTTTGATTGTTTTCCCAAGGATCTTCGTTTTTTGTTGGAGACTCTCTGTTTGCTTTTGGTATCTCTTGGATATTGTAAGATTCCATGTCGGTTATCGTGGGGATAGGTAAATCTATCAGGGTCCGAGCATTTAATATAGAACTGGCTGTTATTTGCTAAATATTGCATACCATTTCTATGCTGATACACTGTCTCCAATGAGATATCTAAGATAGCAAACGTTCCATTTGAGATTTTTTAATAGCTAGGCATACCGCTGGCTTACCCATATTTTTCTGGGCACAAGCAACGAGGGCTAGATAAGCATTGAATTCGTTCCGTGTCACCGAGCTTTCTCCAGTAGCGACAATCAGATTCATAATCTATGCACACATATACTTTGAAAAATTAGCAAAAAAAGTACATGAACGCACTGGCATACTTGCTTTTT
This sequence comes from Parasitella parasitica, assembly GCA_025201805.1. Taxonomy (NCBI): domain Eukaryota; kingdom Fungi; phylum Mucoromycota; class Mucoromycetes; order Mucorales; family Mucoraceae; genus Parasitella; species Parasitella parasitica. The sequence continues at coordinate 122,944 of MU619261.1, forward strand.
GTTGTTGAAAGAGAGGTATACTGGCTAAATGTAGAATAATCTGCAGTGGTTTGACATTGATTTCCTCGCGATGTGGGTTTGATTTACTGTAAATATCGAGATAAACATCAGGAACATCCGCGCCCACTAATAGCCTTATTGTTAAACATCTCAATATGTGTGATTTCAACAAGCAGAATACCTACAAAGGACATTGTTAGCAGTCAGCCTTGATCCAAACCCCCCATTTTGCTCGTCTAATTCTGATCCCATCATAAAACTAGAGTCTATGGCATAGGCATTGCTGTTCCTGGTATCAGTAAAGTCAAAGGAAGCATTACTGCTGGTAGTCCAAGGGTCGTCAGCGTAGATGGGAGGTGTCGTTCGAGATAAAGACTGAGAGCTAAAGTATTGCAGTGGATTGCTATAGTCGGGACTTAGTATGTCGTCGCTGGGTGTTTGCATTACCTGGTCAAACGAAAATAAGAGTATAAGAGAAAGGGAAAAAGAAAACCGGAAGTATTGCGCACAAAGGAACATCTTGTAGTAATACATGTGTTTTAAGAAGCCGCGCAATGCAGACTAGGAGTAAAACATCAACAAAAAGAACTTGCACCTGAAACTCATTATCGACATGTGGATTCTTGTATCTTTTATTGGAAGCATTGTGTATTCTCCTGGCATGCTTGATGCTATTTCAGAATGTCTAGGCAAAGCCCTGCAACATCATTCCAAGCCGACATCCCATATTGGCTTTGCGTACAAGCGCCGTACAAAACAACGCCCAAAGGTGGGGAAGGGCGCTCTTTGCAATGTAACAGTGCTTTCAAACGACCGGACCGGAAGCTACAGTACAAGACGCACGCGATTCGTACTAGAAACCCGCTCCTCCTCCTCCTCCTCCCCCCCCCCCCCCATTTATAATCCAAATACGCGTCTTGGTTTTATATTTTCTTCTCTTTCCCTTTTCTTTTCTTCATCCCTTGAAAACTATTCAAATGTAAGTTGAGATTACAGCGTCTCTAATGAATGGTCTCAGATGTTGACTGTTGCATCTAGCTATAATGCTCGAAGCCCGTCTCCCTCAAGCCAAGCTCCTTAAATCCTTACTTGAAGCTGTCAGAGAACTCGTTACAGAATGCAACTTTGAATGTAACGATTCTGGCATCGCCCTTCAAGCCATGGATAACTCTCACGTCGCTTTGGTTGCAATGTTGTTGCGCTCTGATGGCTTTGATCCCTATCGTTGCGACCGTAACTTACCCTTGGGCATCAATTTAGCTAATTTGGGTAAGATCTTGAAGTGTGCTCGCAATGATGATATCTTGACCATTAAGGCTGATGATGACGGTGACATCTTGAGCATGGTTTTTGAGAGTAAAGGTAATGTAGTGGTCGTGCAAGAAAGTTAGGTCGCGTCTTTAACGCGTGTTGGTTTAATAGAAAGTGAAAAGATCAGTGAGTACGATCTCAAGTTGATGGATATCGACAGTGAACATTTAGGTATTCCTGATACCACATATGAAGCTGTTGTCACTATGTCCTCTGCTCGATTCCAAGAAATCTGCCGTGATTTGCAAACTCTTAGTGATTCTGGTATGTTTTTTTTTTTCGTATCTTCTAAGCTTGATCGTCTAATTGACTCTTTTTCTTTTTTTTTCTTTTTTCTTTTTTTTTATTTCAAGTTACCATTGAATGTACAAAGGAAGGTATCAAATTCTCCAGCGATGGTGAGATTGGTAAGGGTGCTGTCACTTTGAAAGCCAACAGCTCTGTTGATAGCGAAGATGATGCCACCGTTATCGAACTTCAACAAAGTGTCTCTATGACATTCTCTATCAAGTACCTCGTCAACTTTACCAAGGCCACACCTCTTGCACCTCGTGTCAGCTTAAACCTATCAACAGACGTTCCTCTGTTGGTTGACTACAAGCTTGAGAATCTGGGTTATGTTAGATACTACTTGGCTCCCAAGATTGGCGATGAAGAGTAAAACAAAGAAAACCAACCACAACAGCCCCATCCCAAAAATTAGTGTAAATTGCTCTCACTTTATACAAAATACGCATTATTATATATATATATATTACTACTAGCATCAATTCCACGTCAAATAATGAATGCTCTTGAAAGAATAAAAAGTCAGCTTGAATCAACATTGGAATCAAAGACTTTATAGATGGGATGTTTGCTATCAGCAGTGAGCGATTTAGAAAGGCGTGCCTTTCACATGAATGTGTCTTACTGCCACATACACGAACCACGGATGTCATGCTGCAAATATGGAAAAAACCATTGCGTGGAAGCGTAAATTTATTTATAGAATATCATTAATTAGTCGGTTTCTTTCTTTTTGAAGTTTGTATTTTCTTTATTAGTAAGATGACTGCCCGTTTTTATCATGACAATGGTCAAAGTAGAATAGTTGATGAGCAAAAGAATGATTCAATGGACTGGGATGAGGAAAACTTTGACCTGTATGTAGTCATTTCGCAGTTTCTGAAAGAAAGAAAAAAAAAGCTCAAGTAAATGATAAAGGTTATGGTGATTGCGATAATATATAAAAGCGTTTCTGGTTACAAACCTTTTATTTCTGATAAAAGCTAACAAGCTCCTGAGAGAAGAGAAATATCTCCCTAAATAGACCTCTTACCATCATTCATAGTGAAAATACAAAAAGAATGAGTTGTGAAATAAGCTATATAGATCACATCTATAAGCTCCAGGTAGTCTTTGAAAAAGGCCACAGTTGTCTATTGACAAACATCTGTGATTCTGGGTGTAAGTGTGTCTGTTGGCTTTGGATCAAAAACCTTTAATTGGATTCAGGAACGAAGAGCAAGGTTAAAGATAAACACATTTATGTCCTTGACATTTCATAAACTTCTATATAGATAATCTTTTATGAAAGGGTGTATTATCCTGGTGGTAAATTGTTTCCTTTTCTTTGGCATTTTCTTATTCCTTCAGTTGATCTGGTGTCTTCTAGTGTAGAGGGTCTTGTCAGACAAATACCAAGCTGGATTATGTATACCCAGTTGCACAGTAGAACAGCTAGTCAAACCTGTTCCATCTTTATGGTATTAAGATGGCTCAAAAGTGTGTGTCTTTGCAAAGTCAGGTATGTAGATTTCAGGTGCCTGATTTTTTTTTTTGGGTCTACGCGAACTTTAGTGTGTTAATGTCTGTTTTGTCAGAAGAAAGACAAAAACTACGAGAAAACAATGTTTAACGATCTCTAACATAAAAATAATTAATGCAAAGTAATGCATCAGACTAGAAGACATCTTTTAATAAAATACTTGCATAGTTTAGAGCAAGTTTTTGTACTTTTCAAGTTGACATCAGATGACGGTGGCGACTTTTCTGAAAAAATATTTTTCAAGATCGGAGCGTGAGATCGTCAGGCCAGGTACAGACATGCAAGTGCTATCATTAGAAAGTTAAGAAGCACACAATTTAAATGAAATAAATTTTGATTGTTTTTCTCTTGAATTGAGTAAGCTATGGCTTCTCAAAGCTAATGCTTTCTTCAAAAAAGCACCATTTTTCTTTGATAGCGGAGATTAAACGCTTCCAAAATCAGGAAGTAAAAAATCTTTCAAAAACTCCATTTGGACAATTAGAAAACAAAATTCCTTAAGGATCTTGCCAATTGGAGGCCCATCTCCCTGATAAATACTGATTGCAAGGTATTCACTAGAATTTTGAATTCTCGGGTGATTGATGCTGCTAATCAGGTGATTACGCAACAACAAGCGGGTTTTATGCCTAACCGTTTTATTGGCGATCACGGCCTCGCTCTGCGAATTCTGATGGAAGACGCTCAACTATATTCCAACCGAGCTCTTGGGGTGGCCATCGATAGCGCTAAAGCATATGATTATGTCAACGAGAACTACATTTGCAAAGTATTGCAAAAGTTTGGTTTTCCCTCCACATTCATCACAAGCATTCGCAATTTGTTCTTTAAGAACCAAATAGTGATTAACGTTAACGGGTTTTTGACAGATTCTGTACAGCAGAAACGGGGACTACGCCAGGGGGATTCCATTTCTCCAGTGCTCTTTAACTTTGCCTTGGAACCTCTACTGCTAGCCATCTTAAATGATCCCAATATCAAAGGATACTCCTTGAACACCAAAGCCGTCAAATCATCGAACCTTCAAGTGCCATCTCCTGCTCCCATTAAACTGTTAGCTTATGCTGATGATTTATTAGTCATTGTCAACAGTAGTGCCGAGATGCAGGCCATTCAGGATCATATATCATGCTATGGCCGTGCATCCAATGCTAGGGTTAATTATCATAAGTCGGTCGCTTTCCCCCTCTCTGGGGACAGGTCCGTCGTACGTCCAGATTTGTTCCGCCTCTCACGGCGCCTTCAATTCCAATGGCACGATTCAAATAGTGCGTCCTATATGAAATACCTTGGGTACCCCATCTGGTTTGGTGTCCACCAAAGGACGAAGTTTTGTGAAGAAAGTATCCTCAAGTTACAGGCGTCCCTCGACCGCCACTTAACGCGTAATATCTCTGTGTACGGCCGGGCAAAAATGGCCAATACTTTGTTCCTGGCTAGATTCTGGCACGTATTGAGGATTACTACGTTCCCTTTGGCCTTTATCAGGAAGATATCCTCTATGATTTACCAATTTATATGCTACAGGATCTTTCCGCCTATGAGGAAATCTGTCATTTACTTACCCAAAGAAGATGGTGGTCTGGCAGTTTTCGACATAACTGTGCAACAACATATACTACAGCAGCGTTATGTCAGGGCTCTCCTGATAGACGCCCCAGGTGAGCAGCAGCTGCCTAGTTTCCTCCTGCAGCTCCTCTCAACGTTCATACAAGTAACGTATGGGGCTCCCTACGTGCAGTTACCATTGTTGTTTAAGAACTTTCGCTGGGGCTCGCCTTTGACTGGCCTACATTGCCTCCTCCCAATTTTGCGCTCTGTCGATGCCTTTTATATTGATGATTCCTGGGATCAAAGCCAACTGTCTTTTGACACGCTGCTGAACTTTCCTCTCGTTGCCCTATGTCAACAGGATGACGCTGCCCATAGCATTGTTCAACACAGACAGATACGACAAAAACCGGCCAGCACTTTCTTAGAACCAAGTCGCTTATCCGAGGCTCTAGTCTTTAAAGCTCGAAGCAGCTGTCCCAACCCTGGCCTGTTGACAAAGATTCTTCGAGCGGTAAATTCGGGTGCTCTGTCCTTCATCTCGTCCATCAACGTATACTTGTCTTCTCCCTCTGGCCCTTCTCTGAGTGCCGCGGGCAGTGGTGTTGACTTCTCGCCGTATTTTCGTTCTAAGTTCATCTACCAAGGAATATTGGTCTTGTCCATGACTAATTCTCAGCTGCGAACGATGTATATGCGAGATCACCCACCAATCAACCGCCCAGCGCTGGATGTTCATCGCTTTACTGCTATATCCTCCTTCCTCCATACGCGGATGCCCAGCTCAGCGCGTAATCTTTGGTTTCGTTTGCTACATAACAAAGTCTCATCTAAGGTGAATTTGCGGCCTATCCTCAAGCTGCCGGATGAAATGTGTGTTTTCTGTGGCGGTCGTGAGACTACTGCCCACATGTTGTTCACTTGCCCATCTCATGCTGATGCTTGGCAAAACTACTTTGCCTTGGTCTTTGTGCCTTCTGGTCCACTGAATATGGATCAGGTATCTCAAGATGTAATGTCGTTAAACCTACAGGGATACCGTCTTCTGGACTCCGAATTGAAAGTTTCTGTTTTCGAAGCGGTTACATGTCTACTGACTTCTGTCTGGCGTGCCAAATGGCAACACTATTTTGATGCAGTTGCCCCTGACAACCAATCCATCGTGGATCGTGCCATGGTCAATTTGCGACACTTATCGGCTCTTAACATTTTGTAATATAGT
>MU619261.1:128927-144004 GCA_025201805.1 Parasitella parasitica
AAAAAAAAAAAAAAAAAAAAAAAGAAAACAAAATTACTTCTTTGAGGAAGATATCATCCTCTTATACTATGCATACCACGGCTGTCAGTTTATGATAATAGCTGTATTGTTGGGCTCTCTACACAATGGTGTCATTTTCATAATCCCCGTATACTTATGGAAGAAATTCTGCCAAAAAACCTCAAAAATGAATTAAGAGCGAAAAGTCAACATTTTGCTTAATCAGAGCGGCATTTCCAATCTTTCAGATCAAGGAATGACCTTTTACGGTCATTTTCTTCTAATATATGACATAGTGAAAAGTTGCATTTTTGAGGTCAAAATCGAGGATATTGCATAGTCAATGATTTTGGATGTGTGGATACAAGGAAAAAATCGAAAAAATCCGTCATTTTGCATCGAAAAAAAAATCATGCTCAAATTGCACCAAAATCATATATAATATAGTTTTTTCCCCATGGATACTATTTCTGGCGTTTTCAGGGCATTTTAAATAATAAAAATCAGTCAAAAGATGGCACACGAAGCTAAAGTTCTAGCTTTTAAGCTGTAAAAATTATCTATCTGGAGATGATATCACGTCAATGTCAATTTTAGTACATGACAAAGCCCTACAAAGTAAGCATTTTTGATGCCACAAGAATACCTTTCTTTAAAAAGTACTATAATCAAACAGATGTGTCCTATTGGGTTGAAAGCAGAAGAGGATAATTTATGAATTTAATGTTTTGCTGCAATAACCCCTTGTTTTGTGAATAATTCATAGGTTGCTAAGCACCTACAAGCATTTGTACAGCACTCTGTTGATTGTTTTGAAATACGCTTACGTGGCGAGCCACTATGAATATTAATCATTTCATTTAATCAGTCATTTTTTATAAAAGTACAGTGTTTTGCTTTGGAAAGGACAAGAATTCGACTGGAACGACTGTACTGTGCTTCTACTCTCAATTTACCAATTTTTTTGAAAACACTGCCCGCTTTCCTGATATATTTTACACATGTGTGAGGACAACTTGCCCAGAGTAATGGGGCTAACTTGGTCGAATGATCGAAACAAACTTGCCAGCATTTGAATATAAATTAACCGCAATTTTCCAAATAGTTTACCAACTTATGGTGGAGAAAGTCCTTGATTGCTTAATGATTAATCGATGTTATCATAAGATTTTTTTTTTTTTTTTTTTTTTTTTTTTTTTTTACAGACTTTTTTTTTTTTTTTTTTTTTTTTTTTGTCTCTCAGAGGTACGGGAGAGAACAACTTGATAACCAATTTAACGATGGATTTGAAGCTGGGCGCTTTAAATTACTATAACTATAGAGCGGGGCTGCTTCAATCTTGGCGGCAGTTTCTAATGCAATCTCCTTCAAACATAGCAGATATGTAATACTGTTTGGTAAAAGTGAGATTTGATCAAGTTTCTTGAACAATTTGGATACAATAATCAGTCTGTAAATTTTTGGAGAAGGGATTTTCACCTTCACAGTGAACACCACAAACGTTAGGCTTTGTAACTCCTTTGATAACCAAATTGTCCAAGGTCTCCTTCATTTGTTTTGCACATTTTAATAAACCTGATTCAACGTACGACTTTTGCTCTGTGGGCTTAAATTCAGCAATTAAAATAATATATTTGATGCTGCCAGAGAGGTTGTATACTTTTAAATAACTGACCATTAGCCAATTTCATTTTTATAGGAGGGTTTGAAGCAAAGGCAGATGGTAATGATGATGAAAGGTAATAATGAACGTAGCTATCTTTGTTTGAATCTTCAGGTGGTCCATTGATAAGAACAGGGAGGATTTGCGTCAGAACTTGGGCTTTGTGCATATGTTCCTTGGCGCACAAGCTTTTGGAAGTGATTGACTACATAATGACAATGAAGAGAACCAGTCATCGGGAGGAGATGCTTCTATGCCCCTTCACTAAGTGAAGCATTTCAGTCCTTCTGTGGGGTGATAAGCATCAAACGATGAAGCTCATTTGAGCAAAGTGCAATAGTTCACATTACATGATGTCAAACATTCAAATTATCATGAACAGGTTCAAGTTTCACCAGATATTGGAACTTTAGTGAAAATATCTGCTTGATTCTAATTCTTCTAATCTTGATCTTACTTATCACTATAATTAAAAAGCATAGTTAGTTTTATTATCTATACAATTGATCCGCCATTTGTGATCATCATCTACCATTATAAAGGAGTTCTTCACCATAAACTTACCAGCATACATTGCTGTCAATTACTACTTGTCCAGTAATATCCACGCCTATTATATAGTAATTAATGGCCCAGATAGCAATGTTAGCAATTAGAAATGCCAACTTGACATTAACATAGTACATCACTCTACCCTTTTAATACTAGACTAGCTGACCTACTCGCTTCGCTCACGACGGCCATCGTCGCCCTACCGGGAGCTCAATCTTTTGATAAGTGCTAATCAGATATTCAATGCTCTTTTATTGTTGTTTATCTATAACTTAAAATATATTGTTAGACAGAAATAAAAATATAGATGTAGTAACGCACAATAGGAAAAAAAAACGTAAAAATCAGTAGAGTTATTTAAATACTTCATGGAATACAATATTATCGGTGTATGATCCAGTATAGTTTTTGGTAGTTGAGGTATTTCTATGCAGAAGAATTTTGATTGAAGATAGCTGCTTAATGCGCGAGAAAGCAACATATAACTGGCCATGTGAGAAAAAGACCAAGAAAGTCGAGTGTTGAGCCATGATGGTCATGGTGAATACCGGTCTAACAGAAAATTAGCAATCAACTCAGGACAGTACAAAGAGAAATCGGGGTTTGCACTGGTGTCTCCATTTTTCTCTATGCCCACATGCTTGACAATGGCGACAGATGCTGTTCCTTCTACCAAGATCATGGCGTTTGGTGAAAGAGGATGTACTTCTTCTAGCCATGTTATGAGTATTGTTGTGTATTAATTTGGCACCCAATCTACTAGTAGATCGCAAATGACCTTCTTGTCCACAGCTTGAACAAATACGTCTGCTGGTTGTTGCGTCATTAACGCTGATTGTTTCTCTTTGCTGATCTACTTTCATAGTTTCAGATTGAGATCCCACTTTATACAAAGATTTTGATTATGATTGTAAAGTGAAAACAAATTTGAGTCATACGATTAGCAATGTTGTTTGCGCAATGACGATAAGAAGATCGAGATGGCCTATGTCACCACAGCTTCCGCGAGTGTTAGTATTAGCACGGGTGTTATTGAGGCAAAGCCTGCTTGCAGAACGCGAATGGCCTTCTTGACCACAGCTTGAGCAGATTCTAATAGCTGGCAATCTGTGTTTGTAGTAATAAAAAGTGTCAACATAATTGTATTAAATAAAACAGAGTGTGCAGCTTAAAAAGTCGCTTTTGCTGGTTAGACCATGTCCAATTTCGAAAGATTCAAGCTTTTTCGCCCGACTTTCAACATTATTCACTCTGTTTAGAGAGTTTTAATTTTAAATTAATGTGCACGTATTTTACTTATAATTTTCTGACGTGTTAAAGTATTTTTAATTAGTTTCTGAAATTGAGGATGTGCTTGGCTCAACGCCGACTTCTCGAAATTTAACAAACTGGAATGGAACTGAAAAAACCAACTAAAGCATTTGTTAACTCCATTTCTTCTTGGTTTAGGTTTGTTTTGCTTTATTCTTGAGCTTCAAGCGACTTTAATGCGGCTGTTTTTTTTTTTTTACAAAGCTTGTAAAAAAAGTTAGCAGACTCCATTTTTTTAATTATATAGATTAAAATCGCCCTTTTGGCGCTGGAAGGACTGGAAATATTTATATATACAAGATGGGGTAATGATATGTATAAAAGGAGCTAAAGCACTCGCAAATAAATAATGTAGGATGCATGGACAATGCTCATGTATTTAGACGTGTATCTTGGTAGGCTGGGAGTCGATTCGATTCGTACAACGGCAGCGATTCTTCATACTCTAACGACCGCAAAAATCTTGGGGAGTCTGGAGTGTCAACGTAATAAACCTGCAAATCTTGAGAAGCGCGAATACCGTAGCCCAACGTCCCGATTTTCAAGGGAAGCTCCATCTCAACAACCGAATTAAACAAAGGGCCTATCAGCGAGCAATGGCTGCTCTTGATTTTGATCCTGAGCGTATAGGAAACACGAACAACCTTTGAGTAGTTGATCGAAGGCGTCAGATCAACGGGAAGAGGCAATGCCACTTGGTATTTTGCGCCACTACCGCCATTTAAAGTTTTGATCACGGCATGCTGTTTATGGCCTTTTGACTTGGCCTTGTAGAAGCTAGAAGCAACCACTCTTGTGACCGAGACAGCACGACATTGCACGAGTTCCACATTTTCGCACAGCTCGAGCGAAATCGAATTGACTTCAGCTGGCTGGTCCTCCATCCTTTTCTTCTTGTTGGCTTGACGGCGCGATGTAACAACCGTTATTGGGATGCTGTCACCTGGCACGTAGGCCAAAGAGTGCAATTGCGCAGATGCATGCAACCCATTGTGACAACCCTCCTCAATGTTGGGTTGTTTCAAGAGGCTAGTTTCTATAAACGGCATATAGGTGATTGTTCGTTGGGTTAACACAGGGGGTAAGGTGAATGTCGTGCGAATCAACTTGGCTGAGAGGTCAAATTTGCATTGATAAAGTGCGTGGTCCATGGAAGGAGGGAACTGAATCATAGGCATTTGTATAGTGAAGGGGAATTGGTAATGCCTTTCTGTTAGTAAGCAATCGTCTCGTGTTCGTTGCCAGAGCGTCTGCTGCATGCCAAAGAAGGGTTTTTTTATCAATGGCACAAGAAACTTGGTGCCATCATGGACGGCTGTAGCGTGTTCAGCGCCTCTGAATGTCAACACAATTCGATCTGCAGCGACAGGAGATTCTTTCATTCTAAGGTGAACGATACCTGTAATACAGATTTCGGTTAGATTTGCACGTCAAAAAAAAAAAAAAAAAAAAAAAAAAAAAAAATTAAGCTTTCATAGCGTACCTTGAAACACAGATCCAGGTCCATAAACGGGCTCATCTTGTACAGTGAACCCAAATTCAAGTAATAGTTCAATAGAGACACTTATATTCGGATCAGTAGACGGGATAACTGTCATCAAGCAAAGGGAGTAGGTGGTAATTTGCCTTTTTTCTTTTGTATGGCAAGAAATATAAAATGAAAAAAAAAGAGAGCAAGAAGCATCCAGAATAAAGAAAGTGTCATTTTTATATCAAAACTCCATAAAAAAGACCATCCGAGTTTATCCAATCAAGTGAGTCATGTCATTTATATTTCTAAATACCAATTTAACAATTCCGTTATACATGTGAGATTTGCAGCTGCATTTCCGTGTGTTTGTTTTGCTGGATGCTTTGCATTTAGTGTAACAATAGAGGATGAAGGCCTAAAAACTAAGTGCAAGGCCCCAGCAATGGCGATGGAGCGTATACAATATGAAAGTATCGTACATGTCGACATCTCTATTAAATGGAGACTAAACACCAGTATGACTAGGTATCATGCAACCGCTTCCTTTTTTTTTTTTTTCTGCTTCGTAGTGATGCATCTCAGCCTTGCAGTCTTTATTTAGTATCATTTTCTCTTACACAAAATTTTGACCTTCTCAGGAATCCCCTTGTTCTATTAAATTCAAAATGGCATGTACATTGCTAAAGCCTGGCAAGATGATAATTTTTATTAACCAAATATGTCTTTTTTTTTTATTACAACTGCGCGCTTTTTACTTGGCTGTGGGTGTAATTTTTAAAATGTACATACATGGGCATTTCGAGCTGCATCTGCGCATGTAGCGAGTCCCTCGATTTAAACTTGATCTCATTCCTCCTTGGGGACAAGATGCTCTGGCTCCTATCCCCTCCCTCCCCCCCCCTTTTTTTTTTCTTTTCTGAAAAAGGTTGATCATGTGTAGTTTTTTAAACATGTGTAGCGATTGTTTCAACGAATATTGACTTGATGCCTATATTTAACAGTGGTAGTATTACTTTTGGGACATAATGTTCGTGCGCACACGCAGTTGTGACATTTGATGATATCACTGCCATTTTTTGTTTGGTCAGCGAGGATCAAATGCTTATGTATATCTCATGCCGTAAAGATATTCGAGCTGATTTATTATAGACCCAGTTAGTTTATTCATTATCATGAGTATTTGGATCTGCTGTATTCCTTCTTAACATTCTGTCCATGTCAACCACGTATTCATAAACACACGATGAGTTTCAACTCGACGACTTGTTCATTTAAAGATGTATATATTCATCAGATGATTGTATGAAAGAAATACCACGAGAGATCAAATGTACCAATAGGAGCATACTTGGTATTAAAAAAAAATACACTGTGCATGTATGAAGAAAAGTAAGAAATACATACATCCCAAAAAGAGAAAACGTGGTGTAAATTACACAAGATTGACAAGTTAAATATAGTAACATTTTTGCTTGAGACAGACGTCCGTTTCATCCATGTATCATTAGAAAAGCGAGAAACCGCTCTTCATGTTTTGCGTACATAAAGAAGGTGGCAATCACTCCTTTTATCATGTCGACAAATTAATCAATAGATATATACTATAGACAAGAATGCATCGAGCTTTCAAAAACATTGGTTGTTGTCAATGTATCAAACATTCATAATTCTATCTCTGGCGTTGCATATGCAACATACTACTCATTCCAGATAAAGTATAGTGTATTAGGCAGGTAAGTGCCATAGGAAAAATTGCTGGTATTAACTTTCTCGTCTATTATCTGAGGATTAGCACGGTATTAGGATAAGTAGTCCACTTGCATGGCATAATGCTTCTGACAGAAGTGAAGGGAAGACCTGTAAGGTATTCCAATCAAGATGAATTGCATTCTATCAGATAATAATCGATTGAGTTTGTGTTTACCATCAGAGATAATAAAGGTTTAATTAACATAAAGACTAGGAAGTCCTATTCCTGATCACTTATAGTATTCGTATATTAATAAAAGGATCTTGGGAAGTATTTGAGACGTATTGAATTGGAAACAGGATTCAAGCTTTTAAGATGTTCAACTATTTATACTCTTATACTTTTCTACTTATTATTTATTTACAGATATGTCACTTATTGACATGATTTTAGAATTGGACCTGGTGATTGGTGTTTTATGACGAGGAATTTTAAGCTATTTGATAATTATTCAGTTTGTCAAAGAAGTTTGCATTTTCAGTCTATTAAGCACTGATTGAGGGTAATTTAGAAGCCAAAGGTTCCATTACAGATGAATTCAAAGAGATTTTGTATCTGACGACCATTTGAAAAAGAAAAAAAAAAATCATGGTAAATGCTAAAATCTATATAATATTGATAGGTAGGTGACCTAAACAAAAAGGTAAGCCTTGATAAACAATAAAGTATATTGAAGTTCATGTAATGATCTGATGAAATCATATGTGATGATTTGTAAGTAACACTCGAACATTTTTAAACTTCTCTATTAAAGATTTATTGAATCGCAACAAATCAAGTCATTCCTGTGGAAGATCTATTCTGAGCAATTAGAAAACTATAAAGCCTCATGTGCACTTTATCAATTTGCATTTCATCTTACATAATGTGACAATTGTCGAGAGTTATTTCTCTACAATAAATGACGTGCTGTAAAACAGATCTGCAAATCTACTTGAATCAGGTATAAGTTTAATCATATAGAAAATCTGATGGAAGAAATCAACCATTAGAGTGTAATATACTAATTCAGTAAGTTATTACTCTGGTCACGCTTTCAACTCGAAGGGAAAAAGCGACGAAAGCTTGTTATTCATGCCTACCAAATAGAGGATCGACTTTTAATCTTATTGTTCTTTGGATTTGACCGAAAATACCCCGAGAGTTGATAATATAAAACCCGTGTATTTCGGCATAAAAAAAAAAAAAAAAAAAAAAAAAGAAGACTACAACATTTTTCTATTCATTATTTTCTTTACACGGCTCATCAAAGACGAATTAATTTAATCACCCAAAAAGAAAAGAATAGAAGATTGGCTAGTCGAAATTATATTCTCTTTTCTTGAAGTATTCTGTTTAATTAATCCAACTTCTTTTGCAAAAACCCACAACAACGCAACATCAGCTACAACGTCTAATCCAATTAATTAGTATTCTACTTCAAGGAAAGAATTGCTGATTGACTCTTTTGTTTCTTGTGAACAATCTGGTGTTTTAAAACGACAAACAGATTTTATGAGGATCCAAGTCAATTCGCAATTTCGATTATACTTACTTTGTTGGTAAGAATTCGAGATCCTCCATGATTGAAAAGTTCTAATGTCGTTTAATCCAATACTAGCTTTGTATCACTCGGTGGCTTCATGGTAAAATATACATGAAAGTATGCGGCTTATTTTAACACAATCTTTAACTGTTTTCATCAATGGTTTGTAGTACGGGTGAGTGGCATGTTGAATTTCAATCACCATGCAATTAACGGATCTATTTTGATACAGTTATGACAGCGGTGTTGTTACCTCTATCTTAGTGATGCCGCCGTTTACAAGTAAATACGGCTTGATATCAGAGTCAGGCGCTGGATATGCTATTGTTCCAGTATCATTAGCCGCTTCGTTTATTGCCTCATTCGCCTCAGGGTTTCTAGCCGATACGCTTGGAAGAAAAAAGTTTTTATATGTAGCCTCAATCATTCATGAGATTGGTTGTATTGTGGAGATCGCTGGTCAATCTCTAGCATCCTTTTTTGCTGGCCGCATCATTACTGGTATTGCCATTGGGTAAGACATCGACGTTTGGTTACCCACGAATCCAAGAACTAATGATTTTACAATTTTCAAAAAAAAAAAAAAAAAAAAAGTATCTATAGCATGCTCGTCCCTTTGTATCAAAGCGAAATTGCCAAACCTCAAAATCGTGGCCGATTAATCACATTTTACCAAATCTTTGTTACCCTTGGCTTTTGCATTGCTTTTTGGCTAGGCTATGGTACGTATCCCATAGACTCTGATATTGGCTGGGAGATTCCCGTCGGACTGCAATTAGCAGCTGGATTTTTTATGCTGTGTGGCCTTCACTTCATACCCGAGTCTCCTCGTTGGCTCATATATAAAGACCGCAACGCTGAGGCACTCCAAATTCTGGCGCAATTACGGTCTCACGGAAATGAAAATGATGTTGATGTGCAGATGGAATTTACAAGCATTGTACAAGACGTATCATTCGATAAAATGGCTTACAGACAACGATTTATGAGCTTGTTGAGAAAGGGAAATGACAACAACAGGAAAAGGACGTTACTGGGTGTTGGAATACACGTGTTTACGCAATTATCTGGCATCAATGCATTGCTGTAAGTTTTATATCACTATTACGTTGGTTTAAATTGCATTGATTTACAATGTTATTAACAATAGGTTTTATCTCCCTCATATCTTGGAATCAGCAGGTATTAAAAAAGGCATATCAGCTTTACTAGGGAATGGAGTAGGCGGTGCTGTCAACTTTGTAGCCACATTGTTTGTGTTACTTTATGTAAGTCTTTTTGTCTTTTTAAGTCTGCAATTATATAATATATTTGCAGATTGATAGGTGGGATCGACGCCGTATTTTGGTGTGTGGAGCCTTGGCTATGGCTGTTTGCATGTTATGTATCACAATTGTATCCGCGATTTATAACCAACAATTGATCAGCAAAGTACCCGTGTATGGATCATGGAATCAAACGACGAGTGTAGTCACCGACACCGCCGCCAGCTACGCAATTTTAGCCTTGCTCTGCGTATTTATTGCATTCTTTGCTCTTAGTTGGTAATTAGTTTACGAAAGCGTCCGAGAATCTACATGATTTTTGATTGTTTTAATAGGGGACCCATTGGGTGGATTTATCCTGCCGAGATCTATCCGCAAATGATTCGCGCCAACGCAATGGGGATTACGACATCCTGTAGCTATCTGTTCAACTTGTTTGTGTCACTTATATCGCCTGTCATGTTCCGAAAGATACTGTGGGGCACTTATTTATTCTTTGGATTGATTTGCTTGATTATGGCGGCCGTAGTGCAAAAATATTATCCAGAAACAAGAGTAAGGCAAACCATGGCAACCAAATAAAATGGGCTTTGTATTTATTTTAGATTTGTATAGGGGCGATCTTTAGAAGAAATTCAGCTAATCTTTAGTGGAGCGCTTATAGATCAAAGACCAGACGCCCACCATCCAGCGACGGCAGCAGAAGCTTTGTTGCATCTGGAGCAGATTCAACATAAAGATAAACGTGAGCGGATGAATCAAGCGCAATTCTCTTTGAACATACCAGCGGAATGGTCTGACGTTGTCGTATCCAATCCGCACAATGTCTCTAGGGCGTTGAATAATCTTCACAATGCTGATCAGGATTATGAGGATGATGAGACTTCAATACGTGAAATCAGATCGCAACGCACCTTTGCATCATCATCATCGTCAATCGCATCATGGCCAAATCAACGGTCAATTGAGCTTGATCAATTCGAAGTAGATGCTGGTCCTTCTGCTTCTACGCCGCCAGAAATGGGGATAAGCAAGAACTAATCGAACACGTCTCGACACACAACATTTTGTATTCTGTAAATTATTATTCCTCCACATTTCATATTTCTATTTTAATTTCGTAATCCTTATTTTAACCCCTCACGCACTCGAAATGTTTATATAAAAAAAAGTATTGCAATTCTTGCTTACCTTTATCACAAACTTTTCGTGCACTTAAGGAAAAAAAAATTCGCACAGTTATGGAATTACTGACAATTTTTTTTTGTTGGTTTATGTACTTATTGAATTGATTACGAAGAACATCCGCACTTTTGTATTTAAAAAGGGTTAATTCAATGCCTTTAGAATAATATGCTGATCAATCCATTCGTTTAAACCCTTTTTGCATCCTAGTATGCTTATAATTTTCAACAAATATCATACCTTATTCGTATGGAGTGACCGATTCTGGCGTAAAGTCAATATTTTCACTAATTGTAGAGTCTGCTGCTGCTGATGCTGCTGCTGCTGCTGCTCTTGTTGTTGTTGTTGCTTTTGCTGTTGATATACTAGTAGGGATAGAGGAGGGCCCGAGATCCATATCAGTGTATTTCCTTTTCATTGCGTGGTTTTGTGATTGTAAATTCTTGATGGTTTTGGCAACTGTTTCAGATGATGAATTTTGGCCAATAAGTTTCAATATTTTGGCACAAGCACTGTACAAAGGAACCGTATCCTAAAACGGCGGTAAAAAAAGAAGCTTCTAATATGTGTTTTTAGCAAAAAGGTTTTTATAGCAGACGGTCTGCATAATATATGTCATGTTTAAATTTAGATTTTCACATGTCTTGAAACTTGTCATTTGGATTATACAAATAAATGCTTTATGAGGAAGGAGGACGGAGCATACTTTCCGAAATACTGAAAGACATTAGGGGCGCTATTGTATTCCCCAGCTTATTTTAGGAGTTTCTACCACCGTTCATTAGGAGTATTTCCAAGAAAGAAAGAGGGAAGAAGGAGGGGATATGATAGCTTGATAAGAGTATCCAAACTGGATGGAACTTAGGAGTGAGCAATCACGACATGAGACTCATTTGTTTGGATTGATTTGTGCATAAAAAAATCATCCTCTTTTATCTCTCTTTTTATTTTTTCTTTTTCTTCTTCTGTATCTAGTGCTGTCACTGCCAAGATGCTACACACAAACAGCAGCAAATTAACTTGTTCAAGTAAAAACGAGCAAACTATCGAGAGAATTATGCCTTTACCAAGTGTTTTGATTGGTATAAAGCCGACGATGCCCTGGTCTGCAGAATTTATCTGACACTGTATTGCATGTTCCACTTAGATTTTATAGCAATGACTATCTGTGATTTATTGCCTCCAAGAAAAGTGTCATCTCACCATAGACAACCAATCATGCCTGAGCTTGTCTACTTTATCCAGAAGATTACTTTTCAAGGTGGCATTGATTGCCGAACTGCTTTGGTTGCATTAATATATTTGAATCGTGCCAAAGTTAATTTGCCTAAAGGAGCAGTTGGGGGCTATGGTAAGATCAGGGCAGATGAAAATAGCAATAAGCCATATTAAATCAATTGATAGACACTTGCCATCGCATGTTTCTAGGTTCAATATTAATAGCATCGAAATTTTTGAGAGAAAATCACAGCAACAAGCACATTATATCCATTCCGTCGACCTGGTCTCATTATTACTCAAACTACTATTGCTCTAATACAACAGCAGCGCTATCCACCTTGACAAACCGACAGTTGACTAATCTTTGTGGCGGTCTCTTTCCGTTGCAAGAAATCAATCAGTTGGAACGGGCTCTTCTCAAACTGCTGAAATACCAATGCTGGGTCGATGACCAAGATATCCAGGAGTTTGTTATGGAGCACCGAGTCGACTTGCAATGAACAGCAGTGTAATTATACCACCAACCGTTGTAAATATCATTTGTACCCAATTATAATGCTTACCCCTCAAAGCCTCTTTTGTGATAATAAACAAATTCCGGCGCCACGACACATACATTTGTCCTTTTTTTTTTATCAATTCCATTAAACCTTTTTATCTTTCGAGTTACATTCTTCATCATGCGTTTTTTCAATAGTTTGGTGTCAGCAGTTGGATTTATTGCCTGTGCTATGGCTCTGACGGAACCTCCTACTGAGCTGCAAGTTGGTAAGGTCTTTAGCTCATTTGTGTAATCGTGCCCATTTACAAGCCATGCTATTCATAAACATAGGCATCAAAAAGAGAATCCCTGCTGAGAACTGTCTAATCAAATCAAGCAACGGGTAAACATTAATACGTTTGACGCGATCCTATTTGTACTGAACGACCTTGCCCTTTTCTTCAGCGATACATTGTCCATGCACTACACTGGAACCCTTTTTGACACTGGAGTCAAATTTGACAGTAGCTTGGACCGCAGCCAGCCATTCGTATTCAAGTTGGGCCAAGGCCAAGTTATTCAAGGCTGGGATCAAGGCTTATTAAAGTACGTGTTATGCATGTGATTAGTGAAATCGATCACCAAGTTTTCTTTGATAGCATGTGCATTGGTGAAAAGCGTAAATTGGTTATCCCTCCTAGCATGGGTAATGCATAAAACACAAACATTGCATCATGATATACTCAAAATGATTGTGCATAGGTTACGGTGATCGCGGTGCTGGAGGTGTTATTCCTGGAGGCGCAACACTGGTTTTTGAAGTGGAATTGTTGGATATTCAAAAGTCTGCTTTTAAACCAGTTGCCAATAGTGGCGATGATGATCAGTTTATGTCGTAATTATGTTGAACTACTTGCATAAAATGACGGTATTTAATCTAGCCGCTAATACGTAGGTTCACTTCTCCCAGTTTCTTGATCTCAACTGCTGTAATCATCGGTCTCTTCCTTGTTGTGTTCAAAATGGCGAAAAAGCAAGACATTGTCGAGGCCAAAAAAGCTGCAACCGCAGAGATTAAAGACAAGAAATAATAAAAGATTTATTTGTTTGTGCTATGGCTACTGCCACTTAAAGTATTGATTGTGGAAGAAATGCCATTCTTGATCGACTGGCCAGCTTGCGTAGTCAGACCAGGCTCGTCTGCCTTGCCGTCGTTTGGCTTGTTTTTGGGCTCGTCGTAGTCCCCAATCTTGAATAAACCAGTGCCACCTGTTTGAGTGTTTTTCTCTGTTGATGAGTGAGGGTTTTCAAGCTGTCCAATATCCATTTTATTAGTACTTGCACAAAGTTTTAGGAAAGAAGGAAACAAATAAAATTTCTAGTGAAACCCAAGGATTTTATATTGATTAATGCAGTTTCACGAGAAAATGTGTTTCATGATGATTTATTTTATTTTATTTTTGCTTTTTTTGCTTTTTTTGGAGATATTAGAATGGAGAAGGTGTTAGACGCAAGTAAGGTTTAACAACCTTGACGCCCTTGGGGAAGATCTTGTGAGCTTCCTCGGTAGACACAGATGGATGGACAATAACATCGTCTCCCTTCTTCCAGTTGCCAGGCGTGGTAATACGGTGCTTGTCGCCCAACTGAAGAGAATCAATGACACGCAAGATTTCGTCAAAATTACGCCCAGTGGATGCGGGGTAAGACAAGATCAAACGGATGGTCTTTTTAGGATCGATTATAAAGACGGAGCGAACAGTGAAGGGAATGCCCTTGTTGTCAACATTGGTTGCGTCCTGATGATCCAGCATATCATAGAGGGTAGCAACCTTACGATCAGCATCAGCAATGATAGGGAAATTGAGCTTGACATTACTAATCTCATTGATATCAGCAATCCACTTTTCGTGGTCACCCAGCTCGTTGGCAGAAAGACCAATGATATTGACATTACGGGCATCCCACTCGTCTTGGAGAGCAGCGACGAGACCAAGCTCAGTTGTGCAGACAGGAGCTATTTTTTTTTAATTAATTCCTTACATTAATTGCATTGCTCGCGTTGGAACCTACTGAAATCGGCAGGATGAGAGAAAAGGACGGTCCACTTGTCACCAACAAAGTCGTGGAATTTGATATCGCCTTTGGTAGTTTGAGCTTCAAAGTCTACGAGTTTCAATAGGATTCAGTCCTCGCGCCTTTTTCACCGAGAATTTCACTTACCAGGAGCAGTTGAGCCAAGTCTAAGAACCATTTTTTGCTTTTATTTTATTTTACAAGTTGAAAAGAAATTCGACCCACTTTCACCCGCTTATATATATATATATTTATATGTGGGTCGGGAAACCTGAGGAGACCAAAAGGAAACCTCTGATTTCATATCCCGCAGGCAATTAATTGAACTTATTCAAGAGGAAACTTCAATAAGTCGACTTATTTGAAGGTTGGGAAACCTGTAATAAATTTATTAGTTTATATAGCAGATGATATATGATGCCTCAAATATTTTGCTATATAACTATAACTTTATACATCACAAAAAAAACTAATATATTGTGTAAAAGACTTTTTTTATTTAGAGTAATGTAAAAATTAAATCACTATTTTTTGAAAGGTAATCTAATGATTTTTTGTTTCTAACTCGCAGCATTTC
>MU619261.1:146444-178235 GCA_025201805.1 Parasitella parasitica
TCTGAATTTCAATTATTTTAAATGGGAGACCTCCAAGCTGGTTTCCCAGGCGAGTTTCCCAGCATACTTTTTTTAGATAACTCTTATTTATTTATACCCACTCGGCTTCACGTGTAACAATGTTATGCAAAGCTTGCTTGATGGCGTTATATGCATCAGCGAATATAATGATTGGCTTTTGAATTGCGCAATTTTGCCATTTGAATACCTAATTGAACACAATCTTATATAAAGTGGACGTGTGAAACTTTACTGCCTATAGTTTGTTGAATGCATATAGAGACGCTTGAAAGTATCACAAATCATAGTGTGGAACAAGTAACCGTCTTCCTTTTGTCTAATCCATCTCCGTCCCAAATAAGCATTGAGCACAGTTCATTTATTAAAAGATGACTGCATACAACGAATCGACCTTCAATTGACCGAATTGAAGCTGAACGAAAACAGAGTTTAGATTTATTGGTATAATAGGCAGGAAAGTTAGACTGATATAATGCAGATGGCTGTGTTTGGTATATATGCGGCTGTGTATAATACAAAAAAAAGTTGAAGTCATGTTGAGAAATCCCATCATTGAAACCAATGCCATCCTTTCTTGTACAGGTTATCCATCAACTAACGGCAACGAATCATTAATAGAGCTCGCAGGGTCGATCAATCTGGTGATACTTACTTTCAACCGAAGAACTGTGTCTGGATGAACTTTATACCTGTCTGGAATAAGCCATCCAGGTGGCTCGTTGAGAGAGCGGCTGTCCTCTTGTCGGACATTTTCAACAAATTCATACTCTTCGTTTTGTTGCATCCTTAGTTCTTGTTGAGGGGTAGGCTCTGTGGTTATCCAGGTATCCATCGTCTCTAAATAGTGCCTGAGTTGCTCTCCTGCATGAGTAACCATCATACACATGCGGTCTACATCCACAGGTCGATCAGCAGCCACACACATAACCAAGAGATCTTGTACATTTCCCGTCACCAACGCTTCTCTAACGCATTCTTCAAAGGATCCATCCAAGCTCGACTCAAGATACAGACTGGTGACGTCAAATAAGCTTCCGAAGAATAGTGCGAATCTTGTATGGATATGGGTATGAGGAGTGGCACAATGGCGCCGCCACACATGGGTATAATCTCTTGGCAAAAATGGGGCCAAGGGATGTTTGGTGCTACGGCGTCTATATTTCTGTATGCAAAGATGTCAGTCAAAAGAAGAGACATAGCGCATATCCTACACAGGCTTACGGGATCATGCAACACTCGGATAGAGGGCGTATGCAGATACGATGATCGAATTTCCAAACATAAATTTGCATAGTCATGTTCAATGCCAGCTTTCGAGTCTTCAGACAAAATCCTTGCCACAATAAACTGTTGGAGAATGTCTAGCAGCTCTGTAAACTTGGCCCGATGGTCTATTTTGGGTAAAACTTGTACTTGTGCGCATATCTGCTGTAGTATTTGTTGCGAAAATTTCAGTTTTGTATCCTTCAACTGACGTTCAGAAGGTGTAATTGCTTCAAACAACCGCAACAACGAATTAATTTTATATTGAAATCGGAAATGTTGCTGGATGTAAAGTAGCGTGCCCTTTGATAAGAGTGAGATTGCCTGTAGATTCTCGAGATCTTTGTATTCGAGATGATCTAAAACAAGCCAAAATACTTCGTTTGGCAGCAAACTGATCATTTTGTAAATTAACAGAGAGAGAAAAAAAAAACCAAAAACCAAAACCAAAACCAAAAATAGCTATTTGATAAAAGAGTGAACGCTGCATAATCGTGACGCCTACAATAGAGGATGGTAGCACAGCAGATGACTGAAAAACAAAGAGAGCATGCTCATGCCCAAGAGATTATAGTCATATCCCATCAACAATAGGTTCTGATGGATCTTTCACTGCATCATACTCGGAAGAGGAGGATGATGATTGTGGCCATAACCCCCCCCCCCTCCCCGGAAAACTGCCAGTTTATTGATTGTAGAATAAGTCTTCTCGATTTTCTGCACATGTCCTTTTTGCAGTGCATTCAATGACCACGAGAAGCACATCCCTCAGTTCGCAGTTACCAGGAGATTTATTGGTTAGCTGTTTGCACAATTGTAGCAGATACTATGGTGCCTTTTAGACAGTCTATGTCTTTCAAACAGGGGGGGCGGGAGGCGAGAGGCGGTACTTTTTAAACAAGCTGATTCTCGAATAGGTCTTGTCAATAAAAACGATATTTTATCTCAAGCAGAATACACTTTAAATTCAACATGGTCGCCTGAAAATGTGGTCTCCAGTGTGTACTCAACCATAAACCTTGCAGAACCAGTTGGTGTGATCCTAACCTCTTGAATTGGTTGACCTTGCCTTGGGTTTCAGTACTTGACCAAATAGCAGAACCCAGAGCCATCTAAACATGTGTCCAAAAACATAAATCTCGAGTAAATGATTTTAATTTTAAAAACGGCACAAAAGCTAAATGGCAGGGCCCAACTGGGGGTCCTTTCGGAATTTGGCTTGCTATATCGTTACAGTATTTACCCGTTGATCTCAGCCTTTACTTATATGAGGTCACTGCAAGGAAACATTGTAGCTGTGTAAAGTGATGGTGATATTTGACTCAGTAAGTACACTTGCATACAAGTTCTGCAATTTCTTGTCACCCCTCTATTTTTTTTTTATTGAAATTCAAATGTCGACGATAATAGGTACACGCACAGCCGAATCAATTCAACTGAGACACATTTATCATTACAATAATGAAAATTCAGCATCGACATTTAAAGATCCCCTTACTTGAAGTCTAAAATGCAGACAGATCATTACATTAACTCCCTCCCTCCACCCCTCAGAGGACATAAGAAAATGCAAGAATTTTATACAAATCAGAATAATAAGATTGAAACAATGTTGAATGCCTTGGATTCTGTTCGAAATGCGGAAGAGTAAGAAAAGCAAGTGCTCAAAGTAAAAATCTTATCGCTACTATCCGTAGTACCAACGGATATTATTAGTTGAAAGTAGCCATTTACGGCTCTGCTGAGGCCAACATTATACTATTTGCTTTGCAATTGGTTGCAGCGATTACTTCAGGTTTATTATTTATATTTTCAACACTGACAGACGCCTTCATGGATTTGCCACTGATGTGGACAGCTAGATTCAATCCTAGCACATACCCAGTGGTGTGATTGCTTTGTTTGTCTTTGTTTGCTTTGCACTATACATTAATATTTGTAACATTACAGGGGAAATCTCGGATGGAAACAATCTATATCATCGTATTTTAGCGTCTGATGTTTTGTGTTGCGTTGTTCTTGATTGTAATAGAAATAGAGAGATGGCACCACCTTCCAACACTGATTCTTTCTTTTCCTTTTTACGTGGTCTAGATCGAATCTTTGCAGAAGCTTGCTGATCAAAATCATTCGCCTGATCTAACCATATTAGCCATTGCCCTTGTATCGTCCGCTTTGGGTAATTGTATATAGTTTGAGTAAACATGCCAAGCTATTCTAGCGAGTAAATTCATTTTTTAACGTTTATTGCAAATCTTTGTCTCAACTCAAAAGATTTTAGCTCAAGATCACCACAATGATTTATTTGTGATCCTGTAGGCTCAATCGTCATTGCGCTTGTCATACTACATGGCTGGACATGTACTTTATTGGGTAAATGAAAACCCTACATTAAGCGTAATATAAACGTTAAGACTCGTATAACAGAACATATACCTTAGGTTGTAAGCAAAAGTGCAAGCACTGAATTTTCAAATCTGGTTACCCATACATTGGCAAGGCGCTGTAATACAACTAAACAAACTGTTCTTTGTATGCTGAAAATCTACACAAACAGCATCAACTCATCCCAAGGTGACACATGTTGATACATGCCGTGCATACTTTGGCTGGAACAAGTTTGTTTTTTTGAGGTGGATATAGTTTTACCACCCACAAACGGAACTGCGCGAATCGCACGGAATAAAACTACAAATGAAGCTTGAATCATTACTTTATGTCGGAAGAGTCTTTGTTCACGTTGAGGATGAGATATTCCATAAGCAGAAAAGTAACAAGGTTTATATACAGTTTGCATCTTTAGTCTAAAAAAAAATAGCAAGTAGCATCAGAAATCGAAATAAGGTTGGATAGGAGCACTTTTGAGATCTCCATTTTTAATATTATTATAATGGGAATCTTTTGCGCTGCTTCCTCCACATCACGAGGATGGCACAAACATAAAAATTGACGTCGTTTGTTATAAAACCTTACACAAACTTATGATAGTTTGCTGTCTCTCCCCTTATTCTTATCTTTTCCTATATATATTAAATTTCATCTATTTTTTTTTCTTCTTCTTTCATTTCTTTCAACATATGCTGACACCATTTTTTTTCCTAATTTAAATAATGAATCAAGCATCGAACCAATGCAATTCAATGGCAACTGGTATGAATAAAGAGGATACATCTTATTATGGTAAGTGAAATGAAATTAAAAACGACCATCACAAAGCCAACATTTTTTTTGCAATAGTTGATAACCAGAGATTCAAGAGTAGCAATTTCTCCAAAATCGTACTCGTTCAATTGTCATTAGAACATTATATACCACTATTTCATGAAGCAGGGATACATGAATTAAATCAGTTTCTATCAATGAACGACAATGATTACATTGCAATTGGAATCGAAGATCCCGGCGATCTTCAGTTGCTTGCGACTTGTTCTAAAGCATTGAAATCACACATTGCTGAAAAGCAAATACAAAAGCGCAATACATTCTGCTTCATCGCCGAAGAGTCTGAAGACGAAGACGATGATTTTTTCAGTGCAAGATCCAGCTCGAATTTAAGCAGTAATAGCGATAAAATTACAACAGCATCATCTAAATCTATACTGCGAGCTATCCATGCATTTGACTCTTACGAGCCTCCTTCTTATCCCACCACTCCTCCTTTAATACAAGCAAATACAACATCAGGCACCATGCACTTGCAGGCAGTGCCGGGAACCGTTATTCGTCGACATAAACAACTAGGTGGCAGCAGACCTGTTTCTATGCCTGTTCAGTTACCATCATTTGCAACTCCTCCGCCAGGCTATTCAACATCTGCTATCTTTGGGAAAAGATTAGATAGATGCCGATCCATGGTCTTTCCACGTGAGGAAGAAGGTAAAGAAGAGCTTCCTGGGTATTCCTGTACAGTATTCAAGATGGGCTATGTAAATATCAAAAAAGAATTCGATGCGCCAAATTGTAAAAGCAAGTACAGACATTGGAGGTAGTTGACTAAATGTTATTCTTGGACTACTATTTTAATCCGGCTTGTAACGTAGGAGGTTATACGTTGAATTATGGGGTACGATGCTCAAAGTTTACCGAGCAGCGCCTTCAAAACAGACATCTGCGGTTGATCCTCTCAACTACTATAGATGGCCATTGCGAGTTCCGTATTACTACTACCACAAGTACTACTACACTCCGATTTTTACTATTTCTTTAGCAGGAGCAGAGGCGTTCCGTGCACTCGACTATTTTAGACGACCAAATGCTCTCCGACTGACGACACAGCAAGGACCGCAGATACTAATGAGGCTATCTTCACATGTAGAAATGATATCATGGGTTGAACATTTGCAAGCAGGTATTTTTTCTTTGATGCATGTGTTTATTATATAACATGAATGCTTACTTGGCTTTTGTTTAGCCATTAACATATCGCTTGATTTGGAGTTTCGTCCTATGCCAAAGTTTATAACTATACCAACCCGTGGGCTAACCACAGCTTCACTGGATCCTCGATCTATTGAATTGGAAAGGGCTCGTGAGCAAAGAAGACGAGAACAACATGAAGTCTTGATTTGAATAAAAAAGGAAATCACACTTGCATCATGATTACGTTGTCATGTACCTTTTTTTTTTTTTTTTTTTTTTTTTTTTTTTTAGAGAATATAACTCTAAACGCAAAATAGAACTTTATAACTTAATTATCATATTATGTAAATATATCATCATTTATACCTACTTTTCGTTTATTATTGAGACTCTCACTAAGGGAAAAAGAATGATGGCGCTATATCCAGAATTTGGCATGTACAGTGAATCACCTTTTCTGTGAGATTGTTAATCGCAAACTGTTACCGATAACTTTTACGACTTTAAATTTTCGCGTTTCCAGAACATTTCTGAAACTTCTTGCTGATGGATCTGTAATCAGATATCATATAAGCAGCAGACAAACTGCTCATCTAGAATCTGTAAAATTCTTAAATCATGTAAATACGCTAATACCGAAGACAATGAACTTTCATTAAATATATTTTTATTCAATAAATCTATATCCTTGCCCCCACCACAATCTTTAATTACTTTAACGTGAGCTTAGGCCCAATCACACACATTGTTAGGTACAATTACTGATATTGATCCTGTCTACAATTGTAACGTCAACCTTTTGACATCCATTAGTATCAGCCCAGTATTCCATTAAAAATCCTGAAATATTACATACAAGTTAATATCATGCAATGTAAACGAAACAAAGCAAGTAATGCTCATGCAAAAATAAGAGAAAAGCCTCAACCAATTTATCAATTTATCATGAAATTCGACGATCCAGGATTCATATCATGTGATCAACTTAAAAGCATGTCTTTGTTAGTTTGACAAAAGATATCTATACCTGTGGTAATACCAATTCAGAAAAAAACATAACGAGTAATTGTTACAAAAAGATATTTTAAATTTATCTTGGTCGTAACTTTAGGTTCTCCATGTGGTGAGAATTAAATACAAGAAATAAATCGTGGTAAACGACTGTTGATCTCGAAGTCAACAAGCGAATTTAAAACATTGGAGGTAATTTGATCAAGAATTTTGAATATAACTGTAGAACTTTTTATGCTCTATGTATTTCACGGCGTAGAGATCTGAGAAACACTGCTTTAAATATATTGCCATCAAACCGATACGTAAATCTTCAGTTTTGAACAGCCTTTGGTGCTTTAACACTGACAACACGCTTTAGATGGAATACATATCATTATTATTATTACTATATCCAGTTCAAGTATATTTCACTTGATCGTAATCAACTGACACAAAAATGCAAAATACACAGTTGATTTCATTACAATTGACAAAGCGCAATGATGTTGTCCAGATGATTTTTAAGCTACATCTTGAGTACAGCTACTATATTTTCTCACATAATAGAATGCAATGCTAAATAAAAGCGCCTGGTTGACATATGTACATCATAGTCAAATATGTATTTCGCAAGGTATACTTGAATTTACTTTTATGTGTTCATGTGTTGGTTGTAAGCGGAGGCTGAAAATGGCTTGCACAGCTTTTTTTGCGTTGAGTGATTTCGAGGATTTCGACTCCATTTTTGAAAAAATCTGCAAAAATTAAAAAAATATCGCCTTCAAAGTATTTTATCATAACAAAACATATAAAAAAATTACTTGGAATGCTTAATGAATTATGTATTGATCAATGAGATCTATATACTAAAAAATTTTATTTATAAAAATGTCGCCTAAAAAATTTCGAAAACATTAAAAAACCGAAAACGTTGATTTTCGAGGTAAAGTTAATATTCTGCAATGTCAACAAAACAAATAAAGTAATCAGATGAAAGAGAATACTCTTGGGTTCAATTCTTTATTAATGTACACTATAATAAAAAGTTTCGTTTTTCGGCTTGAAAATTGACTTTAGTCCAAAATTCAAATTTCTACGAGGTACCCCTCATGCAAAATGAGAGCAACCTTAAAAAAAAAAAAAAGTGTCCGGGTCGATTGATAGGAGAATCAAACATTGTAATGAGACAGGCCATCAACCTAGAAGGTAATAACCAGCAAGGAAATCCTGTATTGAATTAATCTTCCTCTCTCTATTCCTTAATCGAAATGGCTGCTTCAGGAATCGCCGTTGGTATCAACAAAGGTCACATCGTCACTCGTCGTGTCCTCAAGGCCAAGCCCTCTAACAAGATTGGTGTATGTATTCAAGAAGGGTGGATGGATGGATGTTGTCAATGGTACTGGAAAATCCCTGTGTGTGTGTGTGTGTGAATGTGTTGAAAATCAGGAAACCCGCATCAGCCTAATAATCAGCAAAGAGCTACACAATACAGTACAAGAAGCACACAGAGATTTCCAATTATCAGTTGAACATAAAATACCCATTCACCATGTATTCGTCAATCACACAAACTGATTTTTTTTTTGTGAAATCTTTAGGTTGCTTCTAAGCGTGCTACCTTTGTCCGTAGCGTTGTCCGTGAGGTCTCTGGTTATGCTCCTTATGAACGTCGTATTATGGAATTGATCAAGAACTCCAGAGATAAGCGTGCCAGAAAGCTCTGCAAGGCCAAGGTAAGATCTGTGTTTTTGTTAATTTTCGAGAGTGTGAATTGACATATCAATGATTTGATAGCTCGGTTCTTTCGTCCGTGCCAAGAAGAAGATCGATGAGCTCTCTGGTGTTATTGCCCAAGCTCGTCGTCATTAAAGTGGCCTGCGTTTTTTTTCTTCTTCTTGATCTTTAGTTGAATATGTATGTATATATATATCAAACTGCAAATTAATAATAAATCAGGAATGCACTTTATACAATATTTCATCTTGTTGGAGTACATTTTCATTGGCGATCGTATGAGGTGGGCTATATGTGAAAAGGAAAGAGTAACGCATCTAGATACTTCTGTGTTCCTGTATCAGACTTTTTATCTGATCCCAATTATCTGCACGATACAGTGAGCTTGGCTTCTTCATATCGTGTTCAGTTTCATGTCCAAAATCAGCAAGTGAATCTAAAAGCGACTTGTCGTTGCCAATGATTATACCTAAGTCGGCTTCAACTAGTAGAGAATTTTAGTTGAATGTGCTAGGCATTGAAAATAAAAGAATAGCCTACTTAGAGCCTCAATGTCACCAAGTGAATCACCAATGTATATCGTTTCGTTGAACTGTTGGCGAAACGTATCAATGACAGCCTGTTTATCACCAGTAGTTAAGATAGCTGGAATAATGCGGCCAGTACACTTGCCAGAGTCATCGAATTCTAAATCGTTGCTAAATATATGATTCTTTGATAATCCAAGCTCTTTCAAGAAACCCAAAATCCAATCTTTCGACCAATTCAGAGAAATAATTCGAATTTGGCCTTTGTATTCTTGCAAAGTGTCCACAACGCCTGGCTGAAGGTACTCTGCTCTTAGCAAGCTGGCTTGCTCCGTCAATGCTTGTCTAGTTATGCCTTGAAAAACCTTATATTGGCCCACGCGTTCTTGTGAAGCTCTTTCAATTGACCTGTAGCTATCCAATTGCTTTACAAAAGCTTTGAAATCCCCTTTTGGTAATTTAGGAAGGTGTTTACGATGTTCCTTGTATTCTTGAAGGTAGCTATCCACAAAGTACGACCAAGGCTTCGAGTTCTGTGTGTAAGAAACGCCAAATTTCCCCAAAGGGCCAATTGTATCCTGAAGGGTAATGGTTTGATCGAAATCAATTAATAAAAGAGGATATGCGCTGGCTTTACCAGCATCAACTTGTGATTTAAAGTTCTGCATAGCTTTTTTAGAGAAGAGTTGACGTACAAAGGACATCTTATATTGTCTAATTTATTCAAACTAGTTGTTGGCTTTGTTGCTCGGAGGTTGGTCAACTGAAGGTTATCAAACTCATCCTCCTCAACTCGCACCAGCGTGGCTGCACTTCCATCAACGACTCCGATACTTCTTTACACGACTCGCTCCGGCGGGTTTGCTCCGCTAAAGGAGCGAAAAACCTTCACTGCATCCCATCAATAAATCCTTGAATATCAAATTTGGATCGCTTAACTGTCGATACTTGCTTAAATCGACTACTCTCAAATATCTGATTACTTCATTTGGCGTCTAGGAGGGGCAATGCCTAGATACTTTTGCTTGCCAAGAAACCTATATAATGTCTCTTCACTTTAATAACCGAATTGCAATACTCAATCTTAAATTTTAATCCCTCCAAGGGCAATGGCCAAATCTGGTGGACGTCAAATAATTGCCCAAACTTCACTGCAGCAATCGTTCATCTTTTCCAAGGAACTACAAAGGTCTAGGAACCGCCTCATACGTCAACTGAAGGATAAGCTAGATGCTATCTATTCAATGATCCTTCGGAATCCATTCATTGGTACTCCTTGACTAGTTTGACCCTTGGCATCAAGCAGGTTATTTCGTTAGATGCTTTTGCCTTTCTTTGCTGTTGACCAGTCTCTTCAATCGATATTGATCGCAAGGTCTTTCCTCGAATGCTGAACTCTAGGGTAGTCAACGAGTAATTATTATAGGTAGATCAGACATTAGGCATACAACATTCTAAAAAGACTTAGTTGCAAAAGACTCAAAAGGCATTCATGAAAACTACGTGGACAATGATTAATCATACCTCACGATGCAGTAACCATAGTCGTAATACAGCAAGCCCCAAAACCGTTGCGTTAAATCTATATATTTCGCGCATGCTGGTTTCCGCTTCCCCCAACAAACTATGATACAGGCGTGACACATTGACGATCAGGATGACTTTTATGTACAAAAAATTAGTGATTTGGAGCCTGAACCCACCAATATTGATAATGATGAATTAATTTATTCGTTAACGATTGTTGCTCGCAATATATTACCTTGATGACCATCATTTAATACAAACACAATGACCAAAGTTGCACATTTTATGGTTATCCACCGTTGGCTATTTAAGCCAGAGAGTCATATTCGAGATTTTGATCTGGTGAACAGTAGATCGGGTATTAGTTAACATTGCTGTAGATCGACCAAAAATTAATTTCATGTGGTTTGACAAAATTTGAAAAATTATAATAAAGAGAATTTTGTATGATCTAATTCACTGACATTGGTAATACCAAATAAAAGAGGGATAAAAGACATTCAATAAAATCGCTGATCAAAGTTTTGGGGCCTTAGGAATTCAAAGGTTGCGTCTTATCTGTCAGCGAACGATAGTAGAAATCAGCATATGGCAATTGATCTTTATCTATGGCGTATTGTCTCGGAATTTGATTAGTACAATTGCTTTATAACAGTTTCTTATACATGTTCACTATGATTGGGCGTTATAGTGAAATCTGGTCAGAGAAAAAGCCGTTGAACTTGATTGACGATTTGAGGTTTATCAAATGGCAATAAACATAGTCTACACTGGTTTTGCTGTTTTAATAAAGTAAGCTTGACGTATGTTGAAACACCTGGCCATGACCTGTATAAGTTGCGTGAATTTAAGGTACAGAAGAAATGAAATATCTATTACAGCAAATTATACATTGGGTCTCTTTGGTAACATACGCAACTAACAAAGCTTTACAATCAGCAACAACGCTTTTAAACAATAACGGATAAAATATGGTTTTATGCCGATTCAAGTGACCCAATTAATTCCCCTGAGCTGGTTGTTATTATCTGATTTTAGACATTTGACATCAAAAATGATATTCTTTTGTATATAAAATGAATCGCTGCTCAGACTTTTTATTTGCTACGATAAAGCCAAACGGCTTGATTTATTCGATATACTCTATTATATGGCTGATTTGTATGGCTTTTGGACCTTCACCTCAATATCATGAAGCAATGTTGACATCCATTGAAGGAGGCGAGAGAAAGCCAGCGATAAGCCTAATAAATGACTCACTTATTTTTCTCATTTGACCCCTGATTTTGATAAATTAGAATACAATACACATTAACATGTTCGAAAGCCTTTATGCAATGATCAACATGCTCATTACTCGCCTATACTTGAAGCATTGAACCATTGCGAGATCATACCATGTTGATAAAAGTAGTCACCTATAGAGAAACCTTGAAAAAGTTTTTCAAGATAAACGAGAAAAACCAAATGTTGAAACGAGCCTTTGTTTCTCTGTTTACTTTGAATAACAATTTAAAAATGGCTGCACCTCTCACTCACCCTTCAATTACTAATGGTTGGTTTATGGAAAAAAATGATCAGTGGCCTGGCCAAGGTAAATAGAAATATGAAAAATTGACTTGGTTTTGCTGAAATTTTGGTATAAGCCATGTCACTCAAGGTCGAAGAAATCCTTCATGTTGAAAAGTCAAAGTACCAAGACGTTCTCGTTTTCCAATCCGCCAACTATGGTAACGTTTTGGTTCTTGATAATGTCATTCAGGCCACCGAGCGTGATGAATTCTCGTAAGTTTTGATGTTTTTGTTTTAAATATGTGTGCGACATGAATTAAACAAATTCGTTACCATAGTTACCAAGAGATGATCACTCACCTTGCCATGAACTCTCACCCTTGCCCTAAGAAGGTAATTTGATAAGCTTTTTGTAAGCATACTTTGGACATTTATCGTGGAAAATAAAAATTGTAGGTTCTTGTCATTGGTGGTGGCGATGGTGGTGTACTTCGCGAAGTTGTCAAGCACGAGTGCGTCGAAGAAGCTATTCTTGTTGACATTGATGAAGCTGTCCCTCGTGTCTCCAAAAAGTACCTTCCCAACATGTCCATTGGTTTCGAACACCCAAAGGTCAAGGTTCTCATTGGCGATGGTTTCGAATTCTTGAAAGATAAAGCTAACCAATATGATGTTATCATCACTGATTCCTCTGATCCTGATGGTCCTGCCGGATCTCTTTTTGGTGCTGATTTCTTTAAGCTTCTGAAGAATGCTCTTACTGAGAAGGGTGTCTTTTCTACTCAAGGTGAATGTATGTGGCTCCATCTTCCTCTCATCAAAAGACTCAAGGACTTCTGCAAGGATGACAATCTTTTCCCTCAAGTTGAATATGCCTATACCAGCATCCCCACTTATCCCTCTGGCCAAATTGGTCACATCATTTGCTGCAAAGATCCCGAAGTCAACCTCAGAGAACCCCTCCGCAAGTTCACCCCTGAACAAGAAGATAAACTCTGTCGTTACTACAACTCTGAGGTTCACAAAGCTGCCTTTGTTTTGCCTCAATTTGCCAAAAAAGCTTTGAACGAGTAAATTTTCTTAATAAACCTGACGTCTCCCTAATCGTGTATCTGTAAATACGACCGTATATACCCATAGCATCATCTATTGACTTGCATTAATGTATTTTTTTTTTGTGTTGCATACTATCTGGCTTGGTACTCGGAATTGAAAACTGTTCTCTTTGTAGTAGAATCAAACAAACGTGGAGGTAGAGAGCAATGAGAGCAATGAGAGCCTTTTTTTTTTGGTAAATCAAGACATGAATGCAAATAATTATTTCAACTACCGAGAGCATAAAAGCGAAAATGTTGGTAGGGGTCGCTGCAGCCGTTTCATTTTCTTCTTCTCAGTTCCTCATCATGTTGTTAAAGAGAATTGCCGCCGCGACAGCGAGTAGACGTGCTTACAGTACAGCAACATCGAAACATGCAGGATCATTCTATTACCAATATGGCACGCCTCTGGTAAAATGCATTGTCTTGGCTTCAGCAACCACTTTGGGATTCCAACTTTTATGGCAGCACTTGGAATATCAAGAATACCGTGATGAAGCTGATGCCAATGTGAGTAAATTGGAAGATCGACTTAAATCACTGGAGGAACAACAAAAACTACAAAATAAATTTTAAACAAAACAAAAACGATGCCTATAAAGCTCACAATATGTAACATGGTATCTTTTTCTTCTATGTCTTTTTATTTTTATTTTAATAATAAAAAAAGAAAAAAACGACGAAAAGCGATTTAAGCCTTGTTGGCACGGACACCTTTGGATTCACGCTTAGCGTGAACCTTGCGAGCCTTTTGAGTAGAAAGGAGAGCAGAGGCACGGGCGACAGCGGCCTATATTCCGAAGAGAGAAAAAACATACATTTAGCATTTCTATCCCCTTTTCCCCCCAATGATCTATGAACTTACGGCACGGAGGTCAGGTCTGTATTGGCTGCGAGCAATCAAATTGGCAACAGACTTGGAAGTTTGACGACGAGTCTTGGCAATGACAACATTGTTGATGGACTTGGCAGGAGAGTTTTGCTTGTTGGCCTTGCGAGTGGTGACACAAACACCACGAGCAGCAGGGAGGATGGAAACAGTCTATGTACCCATTTAGCTGCGAGACCAAATAAACTTGCTTACAAACTTACCTTGTAGTTGGCAAGACCAGAGTACTTGAAAGAGTTAACGTTCTTCAAGTTGGCGGGTTCAGAAGAGAACTGAACATTTTGACGCTTAACAAGGAAAGAGTTGTTGTTCTTGATAATAGCCCAGACCAAATCGGCACTCATTGTTCTACAAGTACATGGATGATAGATATAATCAACATTCGACTTCTTTCTCTCTTACAAGATGCCACCAAGCCACTACTTACGATATATTAGGGAAAAGAGAAGGAAACCTCAGTTGGAAAATGCGTTGCCTTCTATTTTCTTGCTAAAAAATTTGATTCAATGATAGTCTCATTGGCTATAAGTTTGTAGTGGCTTAGTGTTGCAGTAGCAGGAGCACCTTCTAGTTCATCAAACAGTGGGTGTTTTGTCAGGTAAATGTTCTCTATCGTACATTGAGAATGGGGTATTTATATCAAGTCGAGCATTGGAAGTATTAAGTTTGACAATACAAAAGTGCCTGACAATATGTTGAGCGTTGCAAAAGATCATTTGTCTTCAAGACATGGCTTCTTTTAAACATGAACCACTTTAAATGCATCATGGAAGAAGCTTAAATGAGGATATTTGAAGACTACAAAAACAAATTGATGCTTCATTTGATTTCTGGTTATTATAAAATTTTAAAGTTACAAGTTTCTGAGTATTGTAATGCTGATTTAACGGCATTTAGCACATTTGATTTAAGCGTTTAAAAGTTTAAAGAGCCTTTTTTTTTGTTCTCATAAAATAGCATGGTTAAAGTATAATAAAAGCTGTCTGGAAATCATAGTAGAGCTCTTTTCATAGACACTACAGTTTTCAAAAGTTATATATTTTGATCTATTGTCAATACACTTTGATATTGGGGCTTCTCCACTTCAAAAAGTGGGTATACATGTAGTGACTGGATGGGACTTTCGACCAGCGGTATACCCTGCCATGTTGAAGATTGAGCGTGAGGAACCCTATTTCTCCATATTTTCCAACGCTAATATGGCATCCACAGCACGCCAAATTGCTGCTCATGTATCACGTCAAAGAGCAATGACAACACCAACCATCAAAGCATATCAGCGATTTATTCATACCTCATATCAGGCGCTTGAAGGTGCTAAGTCACCTCAACAGCAAGGAGAAAGAAAAAGTTTTGCTGAAAACCTTAGTAACCAATTTATCAATCTTGTCAAAAAGCAGCGTAATCAAACCAAAGCATTTTCCGATCCTTCTCGTTTTGTAATGATCAATGGCCTGCCACTGACAGCTACTATAGAGGATATCCATAAATTGGCAAGAGAAGCATTTACCAATGGAGATAAACAGATCGTAGAAAGTAAGTTTTTTTTTTTTTTTTTTTTTTTTGGCAAATGTTAAGACTGATGGATATACCAAAGCTGTTCTTTGCCGTAGCCCTGAATTCAACTTTACCGGTCGCTGTGTTGTTAGTTTAAACAATGTTGAAGATGCTCGTCGTTTGATTGAGTACGGCCATAGACGAGTATTAGGAGGCCATACGATCAAGATTGATTATGTAAGTTTTTTTGTAGTTTTGACGTTTGAGCAGGTAAGGACATTTACAGATGTTAAATAGACTGGAAATGATAAATCAGACACCGACTCTGTAATGAATCAATATCGTCCCTCTGAATTGAGCTCCATTACAGATTCCACAAGCGCATCTGGTCGTTCTGTGGTTATTACAGGTTTTCCGTTCCAAACAAAATCAGAGCACTTGTTGGGATATTTGCGCTCTAGAAATTTTTTCCCTGCGGAAGGAGTCCCTAGCAATATATTGCGCTTAAAGACGTAAGTTTTGTATATTGTACAATAGCATTGGCGATTATTCATGTTATCATTCATTTAGCAAGGATAATTCGACAGTTTCCAAGTTTCTGGTTAAATTCGATTCAGAAAGTGAAGCATGGCGTTGTGTTCGTGCCTTCCATAACACTGACTTTCTGTTAAAAAGTAGACAATCTAGACATAGACTTCGACTGAGCGTAGCTTACTAATATGATTAAAAAAAAAAGTATTGTATTTATTTTCGTTTCGTGGTAATGGTTGTGGTTGTAGCAGTTTTTGTGCTGATATCATTGAAGGCAGATGTGATACATGACTTGAGCTCTTTGTAAGAGACAATAATCGATGTTTGATTATCTCTTGAAGTGAGCATTATGTTTTCATCTACACCAGTATCCAGCTAATAGTTTTGAGTTGTCATGTAGGTACACTGCGTCAGTGTGTTCATTTACCTTGTTTAAACATGAGACGACGTGTCCCATATCCACAAGAGGCACACCTATTTCGTTTACTTGATGGAAGATATAGTCTCGAAATAGTTTGATCATGTATCTATCTCCTGTTTCTGACCATCTTGCGTCCTTTTCGAACTCTGGTCTCTCGTTGATGAAATTAAGTTTGGACATTAGTTTGACTAATCGACTGTTCTCTAGTTCATTGCTGAGACTCGTTTCCAGGGTATCCGTGTAACTAGGAATTAAGATAATAGGGTTACTCGCTTTACTACTAGGCAAACGTTCTACTTACTACTGGCTGCTGTTCAATTCATGCAACAATCTAGGGCCTATCAAAACAAACACTTCATCAATGGATTTTGACATGGAAGGCTTTCCAAGCAAGTAGTAGGCAACATTCTTGAGATCCGGCGAATAGAATCTAGACATGAACTCAAAAGACTGCATTGATGTTCCAGGGGCAGGCGTATTACAAGCAAGACTAATGATTAATTTACCAAAGCTAAACAGATCTTCTTGCTGATAAAGCACCCGCTTTTGATCTGCTGTATTGTCAAATTGAAGCACATCCACCAGTCCAGCACAATTGATGCGAAGTCTGTTTTTGCTGGTCATGATGATTTTGTTGGGCTCAATTGTTCTTGCTGATAGACCTGCACTGTGTATAGTCTTCAGAGCTGAAGCGATCTGCGTTATAAAACTCCATAATGTAGTTTCAGGTACTGGCATGCCATTGATTCCAGCTGCTTGAAACCGAGCATGTAATAGAGCTTGCGCTTGCGGGGAGAAATAGGCTTCAAACAACGTTATACTACACGGATGATAATCATAAACAAAAACAAGCGCTACACCATGTGAATGTTGGGAATTGCAATCACTTTTTAAATATCAAACAGAAGCTTACAGGAATCGCCAAATGCTCTCGTGGTAAAGGCTTCTCGTATTGACACTATATTGGCATGTCTTATCTTTCTCCATTGCTTGACTATACTCATTGCTTGTTCATTGACCAATCTAAAGCCTAATGAGATGTGAGAATCTATCCATATAGACTAGCACAAGCCTTACCTTCAATTCGAACCATTGTATAAGGTTTACCATTGGTGCGGCAAACAGCTTTATACATCCAAGAAGAATGACCCAACACTTTACCTGGTTTCTCTTCAATCCGATGTAATGAATGATATACATGGACTTCCTCAGGTAACCCTGTATCTTTTGCTGCTCCCAGATTAACATTTTGATGAATCGTATTGCGCTTTTTTACGACATTACCTGATGTAGCAGCAATCGCAGTGTCGTTTCGCTTTAGTAATTGTTCTCGCAAGTTGTCAGGAATGTAAAATGACTGGACAAGTCGCTGGTGATTTGACAGATTGGCTACGTGAGGTAAGGCCGGCACATATTGATGATACTGAGGCTGCTATGGCATTGCTCAGCATACACAAAAGTTAAAAGACTGATGGCACTTACTGCTGGCTGTGGAAACTGATTGCTCATATAATAGAATGGGTCTTGTGGAACGATTTGAGTCGGTTGAGGATAAATGTATTGTCCATTATTCACAAACGGATATCGATGTGGCGATTGCGGCGGTGGCGATGAAATAGACATTCTTTGTTGAGTGTTGTCAGTAAGGTGCGTATTTGTTAATCTAACAAGACGTGAGTACGAAATAGAAGTATACTAGGCGGTTGTATATTTTACATTGGTCTAGGTGATATTTTCTCTGCGTAATAGGCAATTATTAATAAAGAACGCAGAGCATTTGTCCCATCAGAATACCTTGAATTGGGGTCGTCTTTGGCACAAATACAGGCGCATGAATGCTATCCGCAGAAACTGACGTATTTCGGGGGCTATTTCATGATGAGTAAATACGTGCGCAAGGGTTGATATATCCATTTACTTTTCTGGGCTCTGTGGGTGGTTTTGTTGCTGTGGCAATACAATGGCTTTTTCCTGCGCAACAATTACTAGGACTATTTATTTACAAACTTGGACGCTACGTACGGTTTCATGATTGAAATCACACCCTTTATCTTCGAATTTACAAAAGCCATGAATAATTACGTTCCTGCAAGTTCTTTTCGATGACGATGAAGAAGACGACGTCGCTATCATAAGATTAACAACTTGAAATTCATGATAGCCATCCACAGTACTGTTTACCCACATTTAGGTGCTGGTTCTTTAGTTGAGCTACTATCTGATGATGCTTTGATAGGAATAACCAAGGGCACTTGCGATGGTGGAATAAATGACTGATTAGGATTCATTTTTATTCAATTAAAATACGAAGTTGGGAAAAAAAAAAAAGGCTGTTCATAAAGGAGGTCAGTTGTTGCGGTTTTAAATAGGTGCTGGTAGTCGCAGAGCTGTGTGAATTTCAAGGTACACAGATCCATTCTGTCAAATCTTCTTATTACTCTACGCAATAGAGATTACTGGATATGTAGTTTATAATCTTCCATGCAGTACAGAGCTCAGTGATGATGACGAGAATGAACAAGAAAGCATGACTTTGCGTTTTGACCAAGGACTCCTTCAGCATGTAGAGATTAGCATAAAACGCACCTATAATAAACAAGATTTCAATGGCTAGTGCGTCTGGGACCATTAGTTACTCGGTAAAAAAAAAAAAAGAAGGTAAAAAGAGATAAAAGGCGAAAAGATCATTACACTTCATTAGCAACAATACTTGTTTTTATAGCCCAAGAATTGTGCCGCCATGAGTTATCGCTATAGTTACTAGTTTTGGTCATAAGAAAGCTGTTGCTATGCAGTAGACATGCCTCGATCGACAACAAAAGATGGCTACAGACCTCTTTCGCCATCGTGACTCGAATGCATGCGATTCCTTTACATCCTACAAGAAGACCAAGAAAGTATGAAATATGGGACAACCAGGCTTCCACCATTTTAAGAGCAGATTAGCCAACGTGCATCTCCAAACAGGTGCCTGATCCGACTACTATATATAAACAACAAACTTGGGGTTTATTTTCAATTTTTTCTTTACCTTTTTATCTAATCAGCTAAGCATTTGTTTGGTGAATGTCATTAAAGGGAAATCCGTCAAGTTATGCATCAATTGTTCGTGATGGTGGTGGTGGTGATGACGACCATGCAGGAGAAGGCTCTTCTTCTGCACCACTATTGTCTTCTCGTAAAGCACAGGGAATCAACTGGCATGATCGTGTAAAACGTGCTTACGTCTTTGTTCGCCGAAATTTTTCTCACATATTGGTCTTATTTACCATTGTTGCGATACTAGTTGTTTTGTTTGTGTATACCTTACTTCCTGACAGCCCTGTCTTTCCGGCAAAGGAGACACATTCACAGACCCTCCAAGCCGGTGTTTCGGAAGTGACTATGGCAAACGGACGAATTCAGTGTGAGGCTATTCAGTCGAGAAGAAGAGAAAAGAATCTTCCAAACCAAAGGCGCACGAATCCTCGGGCTGAACCAACGCAAAAGTCAATCTTGCTGAGAAATGCAATTGTTTGGGATGGTGAAGGCGGTGTGTTGAACAACGTCGATGTTTATATGGAAGATGGTGTCATTCGTAAAGTGGAAAAGAACGTTCAATTGAGCACCATCCAAAAAAATGTCAAAGTCATTGATGTTGGTGGACATGTTGTAGGCCCTGGCTTAGTCGACATGCATAGGTACGTATACAATGTAGTACGCCTCTACGCGCTGTGATCTAATTTTACAGTGGTTTACAGCCATATGGGTGTGGACTCATGGCCAGAACTTGATGCGACTGATGATACGAATGAAATGACTCAGCCTCTCACACCATTTGTTCGAACCTTGGATGCCTTTAATCCCTCTGATAAAGCCATTCGCATTGTATCATCTGGTGGTGTAACAACAGCTTTAGTATTGCCAGGCTCTGGAAATTTGATGGGCGGTGAGGCCTTTGCCTTTAAACTAAGACACAGATCAACCGTTAGCAATGAGGATATGCTTGTGCAAGATAATATAAACCCTGAAGTAGAGACTAAATGGAGATGGATGAAGATGGCATGTGGAGAGAACCCAAAGGCAAGTTGAAACATATTGCTTATTAGACAGTGATTGAGACGGTATGCAATTACAAATAGCGAGTCTATGGCGGTCGTAATC
This sequence comes from Parasitella parasitica, assembly GCA_025201805.1. NCBI lineage: Eukaryota > Fungi > Mucoromycota > Mucoromycetes > Mucorales > Mucoraceae > Parasitella > Parasitella parasitica. The sequence goes on from MU619261.1 coordinate 166,962, forward strand.
AAATGCCTTCTACACGTACGTGATATAGGATATATAGAAACGTGCATAAAAAAATAAATCCAGCCCTTCCTTTTAGGTCTTGGAGAAGCCTATCTTTTTCGTAAAGAAATGTCTAGAGCGCATGAGCTGAAGCAGAAACAAGACGACTGGTGTCAAGCTGCTAACCGTACTCCTTCTGTTAGGTTCGACAGAGCCTTTCCTCAAGATCTCAGCCTCGAGTCTCTTGTTTCTCTACTTCGTGATGAAGTGCTACTCAATGTTCACTGCTACGAAACTCATGATATAGAGGCTATGATTCGTCATTCTCTAGAATTCAACTTTACGATCAGCGCATTCCACCATGCTCTTGATGCGTATCGTATTCCATCCATCCTTCGTCGCGCCACCAACAATATTACTGTTGCCACATTTGCTGACCACTGGGGCTACAAAAAAGAGGCTTTTCAAGCTATTCCTCAGGCGCCCAAGATCTTGCACGATGCCGGTGTCCCGGTTGCTTTGAAAAGCGACCATCCTGTGCTTAATTCTCAACATTTGATATTTGAAGCTGCTAAAACTACGCATTATGGATTGCCACCACAAGAAGCTTTCAAGGCAGTTACATCTACACCAGCCAACGCTATTGGACTCGGTCATCGCATTGGTTCCCTGAAAGTGGGCTACGATGCTGACGTTGTTATTTGGGACAGAGAGCCTCTTTCCTTGGGAGCAACGCCTTTGCAAGTCTTAATAGATGGTGTACCACTGTTTGACGAAAAAGCCATTGAGCCAATTAGCCATAAGCAAGACATTCCTGCCGCTGCCACTAGTACTGATCCACCCAAGAAATTAAATGGCGCAAAGAGCTTTGTCTTGAAGAATGCAGGCTACTATTTCTTGGGAGAAACTCCAACCAGAGGTCCCATGGATATTGTTGTTCAAGATGGTGCCATTGTTTGCTCGGCTCCTGACTGTACCGACTCTATTGTATCTGTTCAAACTGAGAAAGTTGTACCTGAATATGACCTACAAGGTGGCTATGTCGTTCCTGTAAGTGACAGCGTCAAAAGAAAGAGAGAGAAATAATAACATGTGGTCATAAAGGGCCTAGTTGGTGTTGGTTCTACTTTAGGATTGATAGAGATTCAGGGAGAAGCAACAACTGGAGATGGTCGTGCGCCCTCTAGCAGATCTCAAGATGCCAAGGATATTATTCAGACTGTTGACGGTATAAAATTAAGTACTCGCCACCTGGAAGAAGCGTATAAAGGTGGTGTTTTAACAGCTATCACAGCACCAATGTCAAATAATGTTGTGGTTGGTGTCTCGGCAGCTTTCAAGACCGGTGCTGATTCCCGTAAGTTGATATATATTTTACCATATCATAGGTAAGATTAAACCTAACCAAGGCGAATAGTTCTTACCGACGGCGCTCTTCTTTCTTCTGCCGTTGCGCTTCATTTACAGGTTGGGGACGATTTCAAATCCTCTAGTTTTCCGACTATTTCAAGCCAGATAAGCTATATTCGCCAATTACTCAAAGACAACCTCAAATCAGAAAACTACTATGGACAGGCTGCTCGTGGTGAAATACCTACAGTCATCACAGCACACAACAAGGACGAGATCGCTTCGTTAATTGTATTGAAACGAGACCATGTTTCAAAAGCACGTTTTGTTATTTTGGGAGGTACTGAAGCCTACTTGGTTGCCCCTCATTTGGCAGAAGCCAAGATTCCCGTTGTTCTCCAGCCCGTGTTATGCACACCCTCGAGATTCGATTCTATTCATTGCTTGACTGGTGCTCCTCTTACAAATGGTACAGCTGCGCATGTACTAAATAGCTATGGTGTCAAGATCGGTGTCGGTATCTTTGATGATGGATTGGCTCGCAACTTGGCATGGGATTCTGGATGGCTAGCTGCTACATCCCCCTCGTCTACTGCTCTGGAAAACGGCGCCATTACCGAAATTCAAGCTATTCAATTTGTAACAAGCAATATCCGTGAGATATATGGTCTCGATGCATCTTCTGCAGCTATTCAAGTAGGAGATGAGTTCTTAGTTTATTCTGGAAATCCATTTGATGTGAGAAGTCGTATCATTCTTATTCATTCCAATTCTAACGGTCTGGAGGCATTGCCAGTACACCAATAATTAGCTGCATTTCGCAGTTTATTAAATGTCATGACAACTTTCAATTTGCTTTTGTATCCATTCAAAACCATCTACGGCACTAGGCCCAACGTCATAGAAAAAATTCAAGGCATTTTTCATTCATATACACCGTTTAATACTACGAGGTTCCAGACACATGTGTATTTTTTGTTTATTTGCAAAAATGGAAAGAAAATGGTCTTTCTTTTGGCAGAAAAAGAAAAATCAGGGCTCTAATCAAACTATACATGAAAATCAAAATATTTAATTATGTTCGAACTTTAAGAGTATTCTTCTGGCATATGAGAGCATCAGTGGCATTTTCAAAGACTATTCAAGTACATAGTGATGTTTTCGCATCAGTTAATCTGTAGTGGATAAACGATATCATATTGAATGCCAGTTGTTTCCCCTTCTGTCAATTACGCTATAGGATGCAAATATGGCAAGTATGATTCATAAAAAAGTTCTATTTTCTGAAAAGTAGCCATGGGAGACTGATGTCTTGTGTCAAAAATATTTCTTCTAATACATGATATGTGCAATTTATTGTTTTCCATATTCTTTGCCAACAGAAGATGGCCTAAATATTTTATATAAATAAGAGTGTAATTTGAATTGTTTTTGTCCCTCATCACTGTGTGATTTTTCCCAATTCGTCATATACAAAAAGCGTTGATCGCCCTCAATTATAGTACTGTATATTCATCTACTCTGCAAATACCAATTTTCCAAAATGAAACAAGCTCTCTCAGTAACATCAATATCCATTGTATTGATTATAATATCTTTGATCTTATCAGGACTGGCGGCTCCTCTTGAAAAGCGAAGTATCCCATCATGCTACAAGTCGGTCAAGATGACTTACTATTGGATCCCTAAAGAAGGCGAGAAAGACATGAACAATAAAGGCAAGAGTATCAAGCTCAATGGCATCAAAACCAAGAAGCTCAAAGATAAAAATGGCAAGAAAATCGCAAAGGTTTCCAAGGTGACATACAATAAATTTCAAATGGAAGGCACTGGCTTGTTAAAGTCTGGCACCATGGTAAATCTTAGCACAAGTAAGAAGACTTTCATGAAGGTCGATCGTTCAAAAGCTCCTTATGGTTTAGGTCCCAATAACAAGGGGCTGGTTCCTTGGGTCAGTGTCGCTTCTAATGATATCAAGCTTGGCACCACTCTATATATTAAAGAATTAGACGGTATTACTTTGCCGAATGGTGTATCTCACAACGGCTGTGTACGTGTTGATGATCAAAGCTGGAGTATGGGAAGCTGTCAGCTTGACTTCTTTGTCCTTCAGTTCAGTGCTTATCAAGTGTTGGACAAGAAAATCCCCTCAAAAGTCAAGGCTACCGAGAAATCTTGTAAAGTCAAAGATTATGTAAATTCTAGCGTTAAAAAGTGGGCTGTTCTTGCTTGATTATGTATATATTTATATTTTTGATTACTATTTATTTGCCATTGAATGGTAACTCTTGTTTATTTGCTGTCTTTTTTTTTTTCGCAATAAATTTTCATTGTAAATGTATACAAGACAAACGTTTGAGATAGTAGTTTATATACTTATATCATGTCTATCACGCTTAAAACTTGAACAAAGGATATAAATATTACTTCTATTGATTAAGCTGGTGGTTTCCTGTGCATCATTATGCTAAATAAAAAAAAATTGTACTTGCAGTTCTAAAGTAGACAGTAAATATATGTGCCAACGCAGAAGAAAATAACGTTGAGTAGAAATTTAACATTGCCTTCCCCGAATGGAAAATTGGTATATGGCTTCCAAGACGAAGCACTCACAGGAATCGGGAGCTTACTAGTTTTGCTTGATTCAAGCTTACAGACTTTAGCAAATGGGTAAAACTATCACCAAACAATTTCTATTACAAAAAACAACAGATTGCTAAAAACGATTAGAAACAACCTTGGAAAAAACATTCAATCGATGTATTGTGAAGATGAGAAAGAGTATAAGCATTATTGTGCTTTAGAGATGAAAACAGTATAAAAAATAAATATTATCAAGTAAAAAAGTCGTATGATTAACAGGTTGTGAAAATTTACGCTGTTCTTTGATAAGCTTTCGTTTTACATCTGTTACTTGGTACTTCGATAAAATAAATTAATCTGGTATTAACGTATGTATTGAAGAGCAAAAGATTTTTTTTTTTCAAAACTGATCAAAAATTAATTACATTTGCAGATAAGCTTTGAACTATGCGTTACCCATTGGAAATAAATATATAAAGTATATATTAGATAGCCCTAATTATGATGATGTATCAGACAAGTGTGGTTTATTCTTTATACAAAGGTATCGGCGTTTATATGCATTTCTCGTTGGAGAGTTACTGTTTTTTTTTGTCAGCTAGATATGCCTCATAGCAATTAGGGCATTCAGAAAGTACGCACAGTTCTTGCTTTTATAACCCAAGAAATAACAAATCCTTCCGAATGCATAACAGGCTCCGCTGAACTAACAGACTCAACACGACGTCCAAGATCAATAAATGATTTTGACCATGGCCGTATGAGCGTTGAGTGTACTAGCAGTGGACCCCTGATGTGGATGGTAGAGAGAATCAAAACATAATCTAATACCAACCCTGGATTTCAACTACGCTGCGCAAACAGCTCTTTCATGCTAAAACCTCTTGAACCAACACCACCTTTAGTTGCTGATTTGCTAACAAGTTAACAAACGAATGTAGAGAGTTCAGGAACAATATAAGGTTGTATAACAGTGCACTGAGTTTTGCTTCGATGGAAATTAAGAAAAAAAAAAACAAATCAGACTGCAGGAAAGCAAGAGATCTTGAGAGAACAAGAAATTCGATGTAGTGGTGCATACACCTTTAGGAAGTGCGTACTATTTATTGGGTAGTGGTTTACCTGCGGCTGGAAAACGTCCATCACTCTCTCAGATTTAAATTTATGAGCCTGATAATGAGTTGGGCAATTCTGGGCCAGTGGGAATAAGGTACCTATCAGATGAGGTTGACTCCAGGGTATGTGCAGCATGCCTGATCTTGGATAGGGAGGTGTTTTTAATAGAAGTTATGAACTGAAAACTTTTATATTCCACCATTTCGTATAAGAAAGTAGCAGAGTGAGGATTTGGATATTTCATAATTTTAGAATTATTACATCTTTATTAGAAGAGCACTTATTTTCTAAAGAGGTTGCCACCATCAAAAGTGATGTTGGAATTGAACAGCTTTATGAAGTGAAACTGGCCTACAACAACTACACGTGTTGGATGCCATGAAGCGGGCGTATTAAACAGCATGGTTTGCAATTATAATCCATATAGATGATAGCAGCGAGGTTGTAACCAAGAAGCGGGCGCAAGGTTCAATGATAAAATACGATGAAAAGCTTACTGAAATCAATGGACCGCATCTTCATCCATGATTTTTTGGATATCGTGTCAGATATTAGACAAAATAGAGATTTTAACTATCTCAAACGGCGCAAAAATCGATGTTACGAATGAAATGGCAAGCATCATCAATGATGACCGTGGCACATAAGAATTCCGAGATAATACTTTGCCAGATGAGGAGCTTCTTTGGAAATAAAATAAAGAATGATCAGTGGAGGCCAATACGGTGAGCAAACGGAACAATTTTTTGATCCTGTTTCGTAAACATCTGAAATTAAATTTGTATGATTGATGCCCAAAAAAAATATTTTTTGAATTCTTCTTTTCTTGCTCTACTCTACATTTGACAATGCGTATTAAAATAACAACAGCACTACCTCTACCGAAAAGCCAGTTTTGGTTTGCGATTAACGAAAAGCTAGAGAAACAATCAATTCACCAGCTTACTAAAAAGGTTGTGGATCAACTTGACCTTTCTACTGATGCAGCTAATCTTAAAATGTTAATGGATGGTTTTCACCTATTGCCACAAACGACAATCAAGGACCTCTTACGTGACGGCGATCTTGTTCTGTAAAGCAACCTACATCTAATATAACATGGAAGTTGTTTATGTGTACTGGATATATTAACTGTCCTACATTTCTCTATTTTGTAGAATTAAAGAGGATTTTGTTAAAAAACCTACTACCGCCACAAAAAAGCGAAAATCACGTAAATAACAATGTAAAAAAAATGAGCATTACATGTCACTAATAAACTCATCCTAAAGCTGAACAATTAGAAGAAGCTAAAGAAGACAATGCACTGGATGCACGTCCTATAAAAAAGCCAAAAAGGTCCAAATCTAGCATCCCCAAAGACAGCGTCAAAAATAAGGCAGATACTGTTACGCTCACTCAAAAAGCTGAGAAAAAATCAAAGAAGAAGGGAGAGGAGACAAAGTTGAAAACGAAAAAAACACCATTAGCTACAAAAGAGAACAAGCAGCAAAGTGCACCTTTTGAAGGGCTTGACAAGACAAAGAAGCGAAATATGCGGCGAAAAACATTAAAGCAGCATCACCGTATGCTTCAAAGTGAATCTGATATTTCTGTGAGACAGACGAAACAACAGCTTCGACCATTAGAAGAGATTGATCCAGTGCATGAATTACATGTCGAAAAATTAAAGATATCAACCAATGAACCTTCCGAAGGACTCTTGAAAAAGAACAAGAATAAAAAGAAGAATCATTTGAAAGGATCCAAAGCAGAAAGCAGATTGCATGTCTACTATGAACAGCAAGAAGGCATAGAAACAAATATAGATACGGTTGCCATGGAAACCGTAAATGATGTCTCAAATTCAGGCACCGTTGCTATGCAAAAAAATAGCACCACAACTACCATAAACAGATCTAATCTTTATGGTCGTGCATTTGTTACCTCTATGGAGTCCGAACCTAAATACAAAGGCCATCGCGGCCCTGATCGTCAATATCCTATTCACAAAGTTCCTACATTATTTTATGCAGAGGAGCCAAGTCAAGATGAATCATCAGAACCAGCTAAAAACATACAGTCTAAAGCCAATACTACAACTGTAATGCCGGTCATGAAAGCCACTGACAAACCAGTTGATTATAACAGCTTCCCAGCTGCTGATTTTGAGTCGAATATACCTGCTATCGGCGATCTTTTAGCCATCAAGGTAGGCAGTTTCAATTGTTTGTACAGGCGTTTGTGTCAACTGTTTTACAATAGACATTGGAGCTGACTGCCACTTACACGCCTGAAATTTCAGCTTGGAAGCAAGTTATTCTCAAAGAGATAAATTTACCAAATACAATTACTTTTCAATATATCGAGGGGTTTGGTAAAACTAGCACTAGAGGCGGTAAATTCGATATTAAAAAACATCAAAAAAAAAGATTTGATAACTGGTATCAAGATGAATATGATGAAACAGAAGATCAAATACAGGATGAAGAGGAGGACACCGATCTAGTTAATGAAGATGAGCAAGAACAAGATTTGGTTACAGTTAACATTCATGACATATATGACATCAAGAACATGTCAAATTTGTAGGGCAAGTTTATTACTATTTTGCTGCCAATTGTTGATATTGCATTTGTAGCTGACCAATCTGTATAATTAAATAAATACTTTGTTGCTGTTACATATTTACCAAAATTACCTCTTGTTTTTTGGCTTCTGATTTTTGTGTTAAATCATTTAATTGAGCTTCGACACGCTTACTTTTTTTTTTTTGTCGACAAAAGGGAAACGTAAATAATAGTAGAATCTACAAAATCGAGAAATATAAACTTACATTTCACTCGAGATCAGGTCGAGTCTGTTCTTGACATTGGTTGAAGCTTCAGATTTATCTTGCTTCACTAAAACAGGGCCGATAAGTTTATAAATGTTGCTTTCATCATCCAAGTTTTCAAATTCCTAGATACACATGTTAAATCCAAGGCTTTGTTCGAAAAAGATAATATTACAGTGTTGACAAGCTCGTTTTCCTGCTGTTGTGATTCTAAACGTTGTCTTGATTCGATAACTTGGGAAAGATCTACATGAAGTGGATGTTATAAGAATGTTTCAAGTGCCAAAAAAAAAAAATCAGACGAGGGTAGCAAGGTACCTTTTTGTAATAATTGGAAAGCCTTTGATTCGGCTTCGAGCTTGGCTTCGATAGCAGATAATGAGCTCATTTGTTTATTTATTAAAAGGTATAAAGGCAAAGGAAGGAAGAAATAAGAGGAAAGGACACGCAAACGTTACATTGTACGAGAAATAAGCCACCACCACCATCATCAACTTTCATGTACGCGTTGATGATTGAGTTTGGATATATACAGAAGAGGAAGAAAGAAGTTGCCTATAAAGCCCTCAATTTAAGCCTTTCAATATCTTGAACTACTTTTTCGATGCTTTCTTCTGTAACCTTGGGTCTCGATTCAAACGAGTTTAATTTGAGTGTTGGTGTTGTTGGGGTTGCTGGTCTGAAATCAGCATGAGATTTATGCACTATGTTAACGAAAATCAGCATCTGTACACTTTACAGTCATTGTAATGCCTACTTTTAAAATAAAATAATTGAATATCAGCAGGATACAATAGCTCTGTCAACGTTGACTTCACCAACTCATCATCTATTTTTGAATTACTGTGTGCAGTCCATATTTGATAATTATCTACATTTTGACGACAGGAAACAGATACACCGTACACTGTATTCTTTATCCAATCCATATTCTCTCCAATGAGTAAAACCAAAATATCCCTCCAAGCTATAACCGAATGTTGTTTGTTGATTTTAAAATTGTAAGATCCACCATATTCATTATGAGGATCTTCCCTGTTGCGCTTTTTTGTTACGTTATGACTCGGTAAAAAGCTGAAATTATTACGTACCAAATCGGCTTGATGCCCTTCTTCATAAAATGGAAATTACTCCTGAATCCAAGTTTATCAGGACCATCAATATTATTATGTACTGCCCAGAATTTCTATAGTGCTCATTAGATGGTATACAGCTACAAGCGATATCTATATCTAGTACATACTTGTACTGTTTTCACAGAAGAAATAACTTGTAGATTTGCCTCGTATTCCGTGGCTGGTCGATTAGGTACGAATCTGTTGTATGTGTATGATAAATTTATAAAATTGGAATCCGCTTTTATGAGTGATACACTTACTTGTCATACCAAAAAGTCCATTCGTTCTGGAGCGGTATCTCTCCCATGCTTTTTAGCCTTTGCTTGGTTTCTTTATTCAATATAATGACCTTATTTTTGTAAATATATTCGTCTTTACTATTAGTGTGTGCTAGGGTAATATGATTTAGAGAAGACATTTGACCAAAGTAATCTTCAGATGCGGCGGAAGTAACACATTTTAAAGGGCTTTGCGGCTGTTTTCCGGGAAATTGAAAGACTGTGATAGCAGAAGACAGTGGCTTTAATGTATAATTTGGTGGAGACATCTTATAGTATGTATCTACAAGATGGAAAAAAAAAGAAAGAGAAAGGAGAAAGAAAAAACGTTATAATTTCAATGCACTCTACTTTTCGATTTAAACCTCGACAAGAAAGGGGTAAAAGGCAATGCAAGTTTGTATGTAGATTATCATTTTTCTTTCTTCTTCGCCATGAATCTTACTGAATCTTATACCCAGTTGGCTCAGCTACGAGTTGATGCATTGCTTCCATCATTGGTTGCAATGCTTTTGGTGAGAATAAACCCAAATGTCCAATACAAATAAAGGTGTATTAAAGCTTTTTTCAAGTGCGTAGCGCTTACTGCTTCTAATAATCCTCAAGGCGTTCCTATCATAATGAATCATTATCTGGATCAAGTCGAATCTGCAGAAGAGCAAGTGAAGTGGATTGAGTATACTCGAAGTGGCATCTTTAAAAGTATTGTACTTTGTGGTGGTCCAAGGGTAAATATATGTAATTTCATCATTATATTATTTCTGTATTTTATTCTGTATATGATCAGGTAATAAATGCCGAGATAGCGCTTTACAATAATTTGTCTGCTCAGTATCAATCATTGTTACGAAAAAGAGCTCTCAAGTAGGTCTTTTTATATCATTGAAATGTTGCATTTTGCATAGTAAACAGCTTTAAAAAAAAGCTCACAAGGAAACTCTGCAGTATGGGATACGCGAGGAATGAATTTTTTTAATCAAGTTTATGGTGTTGAATCAGAAAAAAAATATCAAGTTATTCAAAGGGCTAGCCCGGATTTGTGGTATTTTGTAAATGAAGTTTACGGCAACATTGTTTCTGATATGACATATTTGGATGGCATCGATACCGAATTACAAGTAATTGTTAGCTTGATTCAGATAGATGCAGGGCCTCAAGTAAGATCTTTCTGTGTCATCATCTAAATAACTTTTATTTACGCAAAAATATAGCTGCAGGATCATATCTTGGGCGCTGAAAGAGTAGGTGCTACAAAGGAACAAATAAAAGCAGCAGAATTCATTGGTTACAAAGTGAAGCACCTACTGAAATAAGGTATTCAAGGTGTTGCAGGATTCCTGAACATTATCAAGATTTAAGCTGCATAACAGTATTAGATACGAATAAATAAAAAGAAAAGTGATCTTTTGAGATTAACTTACTCATCCATGCCCTTGAATTTGAATTCATCTCCATCAACATTAAAAAAGCGAGGCTTCCATTCAATATTTTTCTGTTCGCGCTCTTTCCTTAGAGTACGTTCTTCATCTTCAACCTTTGTCTTTTCATCCGTGGCCATATCTTGATTATCCGCTAAAAGCCCTTCAGTTAATTTAGCCCAAAGTCGCCTAGATTCTTTTTCCTCTTGGTTTTCAGGAACTTGCAGAGGATATTTGACGTAATCACGAACATCGACCATCAGATCAGGCTTCGTTTCTTCTTTAACGCTCTTTTTACCAAGTGACTAAACGTATACTCGTATATTTAACCTATCCGTCTAATCCATATTTTTGTATTCATGCCTTACCAATAGTCCACTGATACTGCTTTTCTCAGGAGGTGTGTACTTTTTGATAAAAAGTTCCCCAGACCATTGGCCACTGATCTCATACAGAATTTCTTGAGTAGACTCTCGTTTTATCTTACCAACTACTGAATTGGGTTGGCCAGAAAAGAATCCTTTGGTTTGGAAATCCAATTCACAAATCAAATCACTTGAAACACATTGAATTGTCGAGGCATCGCCTAATTCTAACGTCATTGTACCAAACCTAAA
>MU619261.1:178245-188581 GCA_025201805.1 Parasitella parasitica
AAAAAAAAAAAAAAAAAAAAAAAAAAAAAAAAAAAAAAAAAAAAAAAAAAAAAACCCCCGTTAAACAATATTTGCATTGGAAAAAAAAAAGCAATGAACACTTACAATACACCACGAGCATACATGTTTGGCATCTTTACTTGATATAATTCATCATGCCTTGAAGGCAAGATGAAATTGATGGTACCTTGCATTAAAGATGCCACACTGTTGCCATAGAAACGAGATTTGGGTTTCAAATCACCAGTTATTATGACTTTATGTTGTGGACATGTGTAAAAATAAGCTGAAGCAGGTGGATGGTGGGACACTTGTTCAGCAATGTAAAACGCTTCAGAATTATCTTGGTATTTGTATTTACAGCGAAAAAATTCACCAAGTACAGGGTTGAATGGCTTTTTGACGCCCTTTTTTTTCGATAGAGGTTAGATATTTCCAGTGTGAATATAGTAGTAAAGTGCAAATAATACCTTCGGTTTGATATGCCAACCAGACAAAAACCATTTAACGACAGCAATGAATCTCTGGGTATCATCCTCAATGTCAGAAACTCTGTACACACAAAAAAAAATAGTGCAGGAATTTAGACCAACTGAAGGTTCATAAATTAAACAAGACTTACGGTAAAATGAACTCTGGATGTGCCATGAAATCGGTAATTCGCTCAAGCATGCTTCTCGGTTCCAGTACAAATGTTGGCAATGTTACTCGATGCTATCAACGTTTAATTATTTAACATGTTTATGTTGTACGATAAAAAATCAATTACCAAGTCCATGCCTTTTGTAAGCTGAGAGGCTATAGCCATGAGGATACTGCGAGACCCCTCTGCAAGTTCCTCTGTGTTGCTTTCATTATCAGCGGTATGGTGAGGCATTTTTTTTTCTTGGATGTGTGCTGACAGAAGAAAAGAGAAAAAAATTTAAAGCAAGGTAAGACAGAACAATAAGTGTCCATCTCAAGCCAATCGCATCAAATGAGTCCACTCCGGGCTATGACAAGGATACTGTATATGCACTTGGCTAATTCTACTCTTTCAATAATGTATGAAGCAGTTTAAATACAGTCTCTGTGAGTGATTGTGATGCCATGACACGTATTATATTACGATAATTCCCATATGAGCATTATCTACGCTTCCAGTCGGATAAAAGTTTTTTCGATTACGAACGTTGTATAAATTTAAGACTGAGTGAAGAGAGGAAAATGCATTTGAGCTAAATTTTTTTTCCCTATCTTGGGCAAAAAAAAAAAAGAGGAGCTTAATGTTGAAGATGTAGACTATCAAGCCGGAAGCTTAGAGGCTTTAGCCTTTCGTTGTTTCTAGGTCATATCAATCTATTTCATAGTGAAATAAAGTGTCAAAAATAAGGTTTCATACAATGGTAGACACTTCAGCTAACTCGGGTCACACATGAAGAAAATTGGGTCCAAACCTGACGTAGAATAAATATAGATTGTGGCCCATTTTGTCATGTATTAGCGATCAATCGTTTACTATGTAGCTCATTTTTGATTTCTGATTGGGGTGCTCAGCCCCAAACATAATGACTTGACTTTAGAATCGTTTCTCGATGGTGCGAACAAACGCCAAGTACATGTTCATATGCGTGCATTTGGCAATGTAATCGAGATTGTCTCAATAACGATCGCATGTTTATACTTAAAACAGGCTGTTGTACAACCAAGATTTTTATTCAAACGAGAGCAAAATGCTGGAAACATATTATTTATTGATGGTGATAGAATTGTAAATTGCGTTATAGAAAAATAAGCTTCAAGTAAGTAGCACTTGTATCCTAAGGGCAAATCATCAATAATATGGATATATGATTTTCGTGTGAATCCAGTTAGACATTATCCTTTGAAAGGCCTTGGCAAAATAAAGGATATCTAAGCAATATGTTGATGGCAATGTTTTTTTTATAAAAGATTGTTAGGATATTCATATCGTGCGATATTAAGATTGTATTAAAAAGACGGCCTACAAAGCTAACTGGTGAACATCAAAATTGGCCTTATATAATTAATAATTATCTTTTCTGTTTTATATTTTTCAAATGAAAATACATTATCTCATATGAAGCTTACCAGCTTTGCATCGTATCGAAGTTACACAGAATGAACATCCGTATACTATGCAAATCGCACAAAATTAGATACGATCAATACAACCATAGTTTATATTTAGCCCGATAGCGATAAGAACGAAACGCTGAATGACTAATAAAGAGAAGTTTAGTACGTAAGCAAAAGTCAAATTGGAGGCAAAGCTGATATCCTCACCTGACGAATATGAAGAAACTTATACAATCAATTTGTAATTTTATATATCGGAGCAAGTTGATATAACAAAACTTTGCGCAAAAATCTGATAGATTAAATGTAAAATTGGAATTTTTGATTTAATTAACCCTTGAAAATTGTCAACCACTTGCTAGGTATAATACTGAAAACATCGGCTGCATGAAGCATCATTTCTCTAGTATTAATTGTCAAGTTTCTAGTATTTGAAACCATCATTATGTCAGAGTGAATTAGGCACTCGGGATCCAAAAGAGGGGAAAAAGTATAAATACCCTCACAAAGCATTATAATCAGCTAAAAGAAAATAACTCTATTTTCTATTCTATTTTATAAATGTCTACACCAACTACTTTTCATGGATGGGTCTGTCATGGCAAAGGTAATTCATTGGGTTACCACACTAAACAATACTGACATCCGTTTGTTTGCTAGATGAGCCAATGAAATGGGAGAAAATGAAGCTTCGTGCTGAAGATGATTACAGTGTCGACATGGATGTCACTGATTGTGGTATCTGTGGCTCTGACATACACACAATGGACGCCAACTGGAGTCAGCCAAAATATCCTGTCTGTGTTGTAAGTTTGTTCTCCAACTTATACTAATCATCTGATTTCCTCAACTGGATTTTTTTTTGTAGGGCCATGAAATTGCTGGTATCTGTACTCGCGTTGGTTCCAAAGTGCATAATGTGAAGGTAGGCGATCGAATCGGTGTAGGAGCTCAATCCGGCAGTTGCCATCGTCCGGAATGCACTGCCTGCTCAACAGGTTGGGAAAATTTGTGTCGCACGCATTTCACAGGCACTTACAATGGCGTCTGGCCTAACGGCGATAAATCTTATGGCGGCTATGCCGACAAATGGAGAGGAGATTGCCGCTTTGTCTTCAAAATTCCAGACAATTTGTCTAATGAGGTTGCTTGTACATTCTTTTGTGCTGGTGTCACCACTTATGGCCCACTTAAAAGACATAACGTCAATGCTGACTCTGTGGTCGGTGTAATGGGCATTGGTGGTCTTGGCCATTATGGAATATTGTGGGCGAAAGCAATGGGTGCTGAGGTGGTTGCTATGTCTCATAACGACAAGAAACGCGATGTAGCTTCTGAGCTTGGCGCTGACGACTTTATTGTCACTAGTGATCCAGACTCCTTGGCCAAATACAAGGGCAAGCTTTCTCATATTCTTTGTACTGGCACTGGCCAAGACTTTAAGTGTAAGTATTACTTATTAGTATACGGCTAAAAGCAGACTGGATGTTCTAAATATACCAACGTATAGGGGAGACTTATACTCGACTTTTTAGACCTAATGGTATCTTTATTAACGTCGGTCTTCCTGAATGGAACTTTCCCGACATTTCTCCTATGCTCCTCTCCATGAGCCAAGTAACTATTTGTGGTTCTGCTATTGGCTCTCCTGCCGAAATCGAGGATATGCTTTGCTTTGCTGCCAAGACTGGCGTGAAGCCATATCTTCAAACTTATCCCATGAAAGAGGCACCTCAAGCCGTTGCGGATTTCAAGGCTGGCAAGCCTAGATTTAGATTTGTTTTGAAAAATTAAAAAGATTTGCTTGTGTATTATACTAATGCTTCTCGTCCTTCTTTTTTTGCTACATTGAATAAAAACACGATTTTCTTGTATTACCTTCTCATGGTTACAAAGTACAAAGCTGAAGAAATACTGTGTGGGGAAACACTATCTTTTTTTTTTTTTTTTTTCATTTTATATGATATTTTTCCCAGAGTAGGTTATACAAGTGGAAGGCACAGAAAAAGATGAAATTGACATTGAAGCATAAACCAAAGTAGTTTAAGATATTAAAATGCCAAATTCTTCTGGGCCGCAAATGGGTTTTACAGGAGAAACATGAAGTTGTAATTTTATTGAAAAATATTTGTTTGTTGTTGAAAGATAAAACACAAAATGCAAGAAGCTAAGAGGGATGTTGCTATATTATAAATGACGTTGGGACAGTATTGAATGCAATGAATGAAAGGGGAAGGGAATAATTAAATGGTTAAATGGCCAGCACTGTAATATTGCTGATAGTACTGATTCCAGCCATGGAGCCCACCTCCAGGCTCACCACCAGCAGGGTCGGTGGTAGGAGCAGGGGGTCGCATTGTAGTATGATTCTCATACGTATTTGTGATTTGATTCACTAATTTGCTAGGAGGGACATACCCAGAAGAGAACACATTGTATGATCTTGTCATGTTGTCTTGGCTATCGGTGCGTTGGATATTTCTATCCTTTACCCAGCCTAGACGCACAGTTTCGCCTGCAATAATGACACCTTGCAAAGCAAAGATGGCCGTGGCTGCATTTGCATGTGTGTCTAATTTGACGATAGCTTCACCCCTCTTGATGTGAATATCTGTAACAAAGCCATACTGTTGCAGATGAGGGGCAATGTCTTGGGATATAGCATTCTTTGGTAGTCCACGAATAGAAACGGATGTATTGTATAAAGGTGTCTGAGCAAAGATCTCTTCATATGACATGTTTGATAGGGTAACATTATTATCGCTATCAGTTGACGAACGCCTTGAGTGAGCTGATGAGACGCTGTTCAGATCACTGTTATCAAACGATGAGGATAGATGCCAGCGACAATGGACACGAGATGAGCCAATGAGTGCGCCGTCCATATGGCGAAGAGCATCCTCAGCATCTGATTTCTTTTCAAATGTAACAACACCTTCACCTGGGCCTATCACACGTGCGTTGCTATAATAGTCGTCGTAAGCATTGTATATTCCCATGTTTTACACTTTGAATGCAACGTACCACACATGAAACCTTTTAAAAGCATTCCACAATCCAGAGTCATCGATATTGTGATCCAAATCAGTGATAAAAACTTGGTTTTCGGCGGTTGCAGCTTGGTCATTCCAGTTTACAGCAATTTCCTATTGTGCAAATAGAAGATAAATGAGTACATTGCAACGACGCTTGTCGCAGTTATTTCATATAATTACCTGGCTATAAATAGTACGTTTGTCCATCGCATGCAACGCTTGTTCAGCTGCCTGATGCTCATGGAATTCGACAAAACCGCAGTTTAAGCCATTCTACAAGAGAGACAAGTTGTCAGATCAAGAAGGTGATTTGCAGAAATAAAGCAAGATTTGGGTTATCAGGGGGGGGGAGATACATGAAAATAAGTAATGAATTGATCTAATCTAGCAAGTTTTTGATCTGCCACTAAAACTTCTTGGCCTTAGCCATTAGACACAAAAAAAAAAAAATCATAGTACAATCGGTAACACGAAATAGCTTAAGTGTGAGAAAATTACAAATCCCAGGTAACCCCGATATTTGCTTTTTTGTAAAATGGAAAGGTTGATATACTTACATTGCTGTTATCTTTTGTTATCTTGATATTGACAATTGGAGAAATCAATGAAAATATTCCTTTCAATGCGTCTTCAGTTACTCTTGGGTCCAAATTGGTAATAGTTAGGGATCTTTCGTTATTAAACTCTGTCATTTCTTATAAATGGTATTTTTCAAAATTGAGAAAAAATTTTATGAGGAGGAAAGAGAGTTCAAATCGTAAATCAAGCACCTTTTATACTAACTGTGTCAGTGTATTAGCCTACCTTAAATGGACTAGTGCTACCCTTTATTCTTTATCAACAAAAATGGGTTCAGTACGTCACTGAATCCGTGATGATTGGATGTTTAGATCTCGGCACATTATTCTCCACCTTTTACTTTTTTATTTTTAGAAAATATGGATTATTAAATCAGAGCAGAAATTGGACTAAACACTAGGAGTTTATAGGCTTGTCAGCGAAGGGAAAACAAAAAAAGACATAATGTTAAGCTTAATTTCTTTTGTATTGAAGAGTGATCTTCAATCTTGTAAATGCGGTCATTTTGAAAATATATTAATATGCCTATGGGTTATTATATACTTTATAAAGCCCCAGCCCTGAAGCTTGTCTCCGGATCAAGTTTTTTTTTTCAGTTTAAAAAAAAAAAAATTCTTTATTCGCAAAATTCTCCTCAATGACGAACTATGCATACAATCGACCTTCAATGCAAATTTCCTTTTCAACAGAAAGTGAAAAAAAGGGAAGAAATGTGCATCAACCTTACTGACGTGCTCATCTGATTTTTATATGTCTTGCACCGGAGATTTAGGAGAAATAAATATTCCCTAATGACTGAAAATTTTCCTATATAATTCTTTTTGTAACAATGGTTTGATCTTTTTCTTTTCAGTTCGATAAAATCATGGATTTTAATCATATCCAGAGCACTGCTGTAGGCCCAGAGCCTTTGCCTTCATTAATGTACATTGACGGCCCTCCCCCGCATCAGCCCCAAACAAAGAAACGACCGAATAAAGTGCATGTGTCGGCTGCATGTGTAAAGTGATTGACATAAAAATAAAAACTCCTTGAAAATCACTAAATTTTTTTTTACTTAGATAAACTGCAAAAAAGCGCATTTAGCTTGTGATGGTAAAAGTACAAGCTGTCGTTGAAAGTGTCCTGTCTAATTCTTTCCAAATTCAGTATCGCGACCTTGCAATCGATGCATTAGTACCGACAAAGCAGACTCATGCCGTGACATCCAACATAAAAAGAGAGGTCGACCAAAGATGATGAGAGATGCAAATAACAATAAAATTCGACCTGTACCAAACACTCCACCTGCTGCTCCAAGTCATCCGTTGATCACTAATAACAACATGCCAGGGCCCAATGTTGATTACTTTCCCATCACAGCAGCGGCAGCACCGTCAAATGAGATTATGGCGGTAAAGTATGCGTATTTGGTAGCCTTATTTTTCTCTGTTTGTAACACCCTATAGATACTTTTATCGATGGATCTATGCTGTGCAAGAGTATCTGATAAATCACTAGAATATTTGGAATTATACCCTCAAGAATTCAGTCATCGTTCGTTGTATGATTTGTTGTCAGGAGATAATCAGCAAAATTTATCAAGACTACATCGCTGCTTGCTAGATAACGCAATTCAACACCAAAAAACAAGGTTACCTAATGATCTCATACGATCATCAAGCGAAAATTTTTTTGCATCAACGCTTGACAGTTTACTTAATATTGCAAACGGCTCATTGACGCTGAAGCAGAAGCTTAAATTTCGTAGAGGTCGTGATGCTAGTGGCTTCGAGGAAATGGATTGCAGGTTCTATTTAGGGGGCGGTTTTGGTGCTGATCTATTCGATGCATCGACCTTTGATCAACTGTACATTGTCTGTATTGCGTCTCCTGCTGTCAATACAATTAGCATTAGCGATGTTATTCATTTGCCTCCATTGATTCTCAACAATAATGAATCGTGCTCAACTCTATCCTCCCCCGTCTCTCCTGTTGCTGCTCAGATCAACATGCCATCACCAGAACAGATAAAGCCCGTAAATGAAAGCGAATCAGATGATATGAATGATAATGATGACAATAGCGGCACAAAACAAGCAGCTGCAACCAATACTAATATCAGTAGCAATACAATTAAGCTTCCTTTTATTTCCAATCAACAAGTATTCCTCGAATCTAACAGTAACAGTACAAAGTCTGCGCTAGACAGATTTCGCTATAACACCAAACCCCCATCTCAACAGTTTATTCACCCAAATGAATTGTATTATTTACAGACTACTTCCAGCAGACTTTCGTCAGAAGCCATTGCGCATACGGCCTATCCCTATTTGTCTAAATCCCCTGCTTCTGTCGCTGCTATTGGAAGTGGTCCACTTGCAAACTATAACACCCATTTCAAAAAATAAATCATGCATTACGCCATGAGAGCAATTCGCTCTTTTTTTTTTTTTTTTTGATATTAATCTCCAAACAATAATTGAACCATCTGCTGCGCCTTTTTCAAACTGTTACATTTATACAGGTTGAATATGCGGTGTTTGTATCTTTGATCTCAACTAACATGAGATAATGAAGATGATGACAGATTTTCAAACATTATCATTCTTCTTTCGTTTGATTCGATTAAGAGATGCAGCGGTTTAGTCTTCTTTTATCATGAAATTTAAAGTTGCTACGGCAATATATGTTTACATCTAATTGTATAAATTTCAAACAAATTCTTTGCGAAAACTATCTAGTAATCTGTGATTGATGAAACAAAAAAAAGTACAAGTTTATACGTCTAATATGGTAATGGTAATGGCAATGCTGTATGTATGACAATAGTAGCTTTTGTTCCCTAATAACTTCTGCTAATAACACCACCGCCTATCCAAGACCAGGCATACTTATTTTTAACGTATCCTGGAGTCAGCTTCATCTGATAATATTATCTGACACCTGTGCGTTAACGGTTGACTACAGAAAACAAACCAAGTCATGTTCCATGCTTGTATGATACCGCCGTGATCCGGGCTAACTGATATACACTTTGCTTCCACTGTGACGAATATATCGAGGCTTATGTGGACTAACAGTTGCTCTTTGACTGAAATAATAACAATGAGGAAAGTTCTCTTTTGTAGTATACTTATAAAAAAAATCATAGGCTACCAATATTTTGGGAAAGATATTTTCTCAATTTCTTAAACATGCACAGTTCTTTCGTATTTTAAACTATTCCTGGGTTTGAGAAATTGTATTTTTCGTCCACTTTGCCCTATGGGCGATTTTTTATCATCAAATAGTAAGTGCGAGTTCTGGGGAGACCTTTCAGTGCATCTCTGAGTACTTTATTTAGTTAAATAATGTGAAAATTAAGGATCTACAGTTGTGTGAGTCAAAGGTATGAGTGTAGATAGAGGACCTTGAACGAAACTTTTCTAGATGGATGGCTAGACAAACAAATGTCTATATAAGCTTTATGATGGGTTTGTATATATTTTTATAGTCATTATCGCATAGCTAATTTGTCAAAAATTTTGAGGACGTAAAGTATACATTTGCAATTGTATTCAAGTTCGTATTTTGAGTTATCTCTACATATTCAGATACATTTAGCAAGTGGAAAAGTGACTAGCCTCCCCACATACAAGTATTTATACCCTTCCCCCGCAATGTTGGTATTCTTTGAATTTTAACCATGTCTAACCCCATCGAACAAGGAAAGAAGTTAGCAGCTTATCGAGCTGTTGATGAATACATCACTGCCGCCCACAAAGTAGTAGGAATTGGATCTGGATCTACCGTCGTATATGTTGTTGAACGTATTTTGCAAAAGCCTGAGCTCAAGCATATTGTTTATGTTCCTACTTCTTTCCAATCCAAGTTGCTCATTTTAGAGGGTGGTCTCACATTGGGTAGCGCTGAACAGTATCAAGAGATTGATGTTACAATTGACGGTGCAGATGAAGTTGACGAGGATTTGAATGCCATCAAGGGAGGTGGAGCATGCCAATTCCAGGAGAAAGTGGTCGCAGAAGCCGCTAAACAGTTTGTCATCGTAGCAGGTGATGTTTTATGCAACTAAAATTTATGGAACAAATCAATTAGGGCTAATGATACAAATCTAAAAACCATAGACTATAGAAAAAAGAGTAAGAAGCTCGGAACAGAATGGGTCAAGGGAGTTCCTATTGAAGTTGTGCCCATGACATACAAATCTGTCATGAAATCAATTGATGCTAAGCTTTCATTCAAGCCTATTTCTTCCAAGCTTCGTATGGTAAAGTGTTGATAATACGGAATGAAATACATAAATGAGATGCTCAATACAAATGTAATGGTAGGCTGTGAACAAAGCTGGCCCCGTTGTTACTGACAACGGTAATTTTGTCATTGATACACATTTCGGTGCTCTTGAGGATCCAGCAAAATTATTGAAAGAACTCAAATTGCTGACTGGTGTATATGAGGTTGGCTTGTTTTGCAACATGGCTGAGAAGGCATATTTCGGAGAGGAAGATGGATCCGTGAGCGTTTTGTCAAAATAACTGAATAAATCCATCAAAGACTTTCAAAACGATGTTGCCTAGCAACAAATACAACATATATTGTCTCAATATTCTTCTATTTATTGTATGATATCCGTTTGGTAACTTCCACGCATTCCACAAACT
>MU619261.1:191209-211023 GCA_025201805.1 Parasitella parasitica
TGCTGCATGAAAAGGATGCTGATCTAAACCTCGAAATGATTTTCAATCAACATGTATTCAACAGCAACATATGATCCTTCCAACTAAAATTACCCACATAGACAGCCGCTGAGCTTGCTTCAGTGATTGTTCATGCGCATGAAATCGCCCAAAAACGTATAATAATAATATTATTGCTACTCATCTTATCAGGTGCTCAGATCTAAGAGAGAAAACAAAACCTGACATGACAATGCCCTTTTTGCTTTATATCGAGTAGTAGATGTGGAAGCTACTGTACAAAGGCCTATCTAGATGTAAATGTAGATTGGTAAAAGACTACTGTTAGAAACTGATCAATTTTGTTCAGTTAATACTTGCTTCTCAATTCGACAAACTTGATTAGAGCGCATATCGTTCTCCTTTTCATAATGCCAAAATGTCTCCCTACAGTAGAGCAGCTATTAACGTAACTTTCCATAACACATTGGTTGAATTTCACTATGCAATACAAGTTTTTTTGGGGAAAACATTGCCTTTTTTTATTAAAAAAAAAAAAAAAAAAAAAAAAGGCTGGAAAGTGGGATGAGGTCGAAAATGCATTGTACTGGATAGAAAGAACGGTTACATCAAGCAGCTATCAAAGGGTTTAAATGTAATCCTTGATAATAGCAACTGAAAACCCAACATTGGATTTATGTATCTCCATCAAATGCAATGCCTTCGTGATATTTTTTATAAACACAAACCATCTTATGTAATTCGAATATCAGGTTTCAAGTGGTGCAAAACGAAGAAGAAATTTCCCACCCAACTTTATTTGCCATGTTTTGAGGTAGCAAGGTGGCATATGATGATAATTTCATGAAAGGATGATACGGTAGATACCCAACAAATTTAGTTATTATATGTCAACCAAATGGATGCACAAGCATGTCAGGAACTTAATTACAAAATGCCAAATCGCACATCTTGATCTAATTGTTAGCAATCGAATCTATTTGTCTGATAATCCTGCCAATGGTCATGATGAAGAAGTGATGTAATCTTTATGGTACTAAGGTGTACCGTTCCATTGTCATAAAAGTCTACATTCAACGTGCGCCTTGTTCAATGCTTTTTAATATGCAACCCTTCATTCAAAGGAACTAAGGCATCTGTCCGTTGTAATTATTCGATTATTTTAACGATTCATGTTACACTCGGCACAACTAATTCTGCTCTGGCTTCAATGATATATGTTGTCGATAGTTCAGTGTCAAACTAACTCTAGCGAGCAAGAGAAATAATCCGTCAGACACACTGTTAATTTAAGAGTTTGCATTATTAAATGAACTTGAGACATAGCTAAAAGAGAGGCTAGTAAACTGTTCACACTAATTAATGCTACTATAATGCTTTCTTACCCACCCACCATTTCTTTAATTGGGTATGATGTGATGTGCAAAGGTAAATATCAATGCAGATAGATAAAGAATTACTGGCTTTGGCAACCTGATTTTTAGGGTTTACAATCAATGTCTTTACATATAAACGCATCGTAGCGCTTCATATCATTTTATAGGGGGGACTTCTTTCATGTCTACATCAGTCGTGGCACTCTGCGCGGCTAAACTATAAAATATAGTCAGAACATGCCATCAGATCATATTTTATTTATGATTAGTTATCTCTTCTTGTGATGATGATATGCTCTCAAAACAATTGTGGGATAATACGTAAGATATACCGCTTCCCAATATCCAACGCGCTAGAAAATGTAATGGATGTCATAAGACCCGGTACCTTTTATATTCCAAGTGTCTCTTATGTAATAATATCTTATTGTACGCCAATTATACCAATAATGCCAATATTTACCCTTAATATTAACAATTTTCACGCTAATCCTTATCACACTCGAAAATGCTTTAGATTTAGCTAAATGTCACAGTAAAAAAGCTATTAGCTTACTGTAACAAAATATCAAATTTAGGCACAGTTTAATATTGAAAAACCGCGTTGATAAGGATTGTTTTTCGCATAATTTCATCAGCATTGAGCATTGACAGCATATGTGCAAGAAATCGAAAAAATATCTCTCGCTATTATTACAAAAAATGGTAAAGTAGTAAACAAAAGTAGCCTGCGAATTTATTTGTAAGAATACTTTGTTGCAAAAGAGATTCAGCACAAAAGGTGGTATATCATGGCAAGAAAACAAATTTTCTTTGATTGTTATTTTTTCAGTCAAAAAGCAATTGCTTTTACACATAAGCCTTGATATATGCATCACCCAGTGAAAACAAAGTTTATGTCAGTTAGCCCTGATCATGGCGGTACTAGGCAAGCATAGAATATGACTTGGTTTGTTCTCAATAATGCAAAAGTACAGGTGTTTATGTGCATTTTTTGTATGAAAGTTGATGGTTTCTGTAGCCAACTGTTATAGGCATAAAGCCGCAAGGCCTTACATCAGGGTCTCACATCAGTCCCAGGATCCTACAGTAAACCATGGGTAGTCATGATTTACACTTTGCATTTAGACAGTAGAACCCTAGCTTAATGAATGTGTAGATAATACATTGAGGGAGATATTACGAATAAAAGAGTAATTTTTTGGCTATTGATACCTTTTACAACTACATAAATTTATGGTGGCTCATTTAGATTACTAATCGAGAAAGCTGATTCCTAATAACAATCTACTTGACAGGGCATAGTTTATGGTTATACAAAATGAGCTTCTTTTGTTTGTTCTGACAGTGCCCTCTATCCTTTGGTGCACAGACCTGTGCTACAGGGACAACCATCTAGATTTGAAACAAGATTTATTCTCCCGTTTACACAAGCGTATAATAACAATTCATTGGACAATCTTCAATTGAAGTGCATTCCCATGATCTTCTATCTATAATCTTGTCAGATCGGTCTCGAATTAAAGATCCATTTGTCTACTCATAACTTCTACTAAAATGGTCGTGGAACCGCGATCTAACTTGGAAAACGTAGCTATCTGGCACAAATATTGGTATCAATGTTATTTTAAAAAGTTATTAGCAAAAAATACAAGTTTCATATCAACATTGTTTCTAATAGTAGACATCACTTTATTCAAATTGAATAATAGAAGAATCACCGAAGACATTTAACGGCATTTAATATAATTAGATGATCCGATCTATGAAGAACAGTGGTTGTCATGACTACGTAGTCAAAATAATAATGGTAACACTTCTATTCTATAGGTACAAGAAATAATACTGAAAATCACTAGCTGCTGTTAGAATAGTGAAAAGAACTTGTGGAGGTTTCGATATCAATCCATCAAATGTTGCTAATTCATATTAAATTCAAGTATTTATTGAATGAAAATGACTCTAAAAAACTTTTTGATTAGCATTGTGTTTGGTGAAGCAGCAAGCTGCCAGCGTATCCCCCATTAGAACAAGTATCGAAGAAAAAAATCATCTAGCGAAGCAAAGGTCGAGTTTTTTATCCCATAGTCGGGGGGGGGGTAGAGATAGCTAGTATTTCTTACATAATATTGGACATTTTGAATAAACAATTTTACCATTAGTGAAAATATGAAAAAATGCATTCTTTTGACTTTAAACATCAATAAAATCATATATTTGAAGAGCCAAAAATATTTCTTTTTGTTGTACTCAAACATGTTATAGAGAGCCAAAAGAGAAATACAACATCACTTTGATATGATTAAAGCCATTTACCAGCACACAAACAGCGGAGAGTTAACAGGCTCCACTCAGCAAACCCTCTGACTAAAATACTCGAACGAAGAAAATATTTTTTTAGCTTTCCTTTTTACTTTCAAGATATAGAAAATTATGGATCATTTTGAAGGAGCATCGCAAGATGACTTCACGTTTTTAGAATATTCAGCGGATACTCAGTCGTCTCAATATGAGTACAGTGATTTCACGCAAACTCCAAAAGATCATCTCCACCACGACGTTGACACAGAGCTTTCCATGTCTACACTTGGCTTAAACGACTCCAACAACGACAATAGAGATGAGGATGAGAACGCCCAAGCCAATGGAACGACATCGTTTGTAAATGATTTTCAGTTTGAGGACACTGATGATTTTGGAGATCTTATTGTACGTTCTGAAGAGAAAGACTTACCAGCACACGCTTGCAAATACTGCGGTATACACTCGCCAGCCTCTGTGGTAAAATGTGTCACTTGTGATAGATGGTTTTGCAATTCTAGAGGAAACACGTCCGGTTCTCATATCATCAATCATTTGGTACGTGCAAAACATAAGGAGGTATCTCTCCACCCTGAGTCTCCTCTCGGTGATACAGTTTTGGAGTGCTACAACTGTGGTTGTCGCAACGTATTTTTGTTGGGTTTCATTCCTGCCAAAAGTGATACTGTTGTAGTGTTGATATGCAGGTAAGTCTTCCCAGTTTAATCACCTGTATTCATGTTGATTTATTGTGCATTAGACAACCTTGCGCTGCCGTGCCTTCGTCCAAAGATATGAATTGGGATACAACGCAGTGGATGCCGTTGATTGATGATAGATGCTTCTTGACTTGGTTAGTAAAGATCCCATCCGACCAAGAACAGCTTCGTGCTCGTCAGATTTCATCGACACAAATCAATAAGCTAGAGGAGTTATGGAAAGACAATGGCGAGGCTACTCTGGAGGATTTGGAGAAGCCAGGTGTTGATGACGAGCCACACCCTGTTTTATTGAGGTAAAGCCGTTGCGGTTAGTTTATGCTTGTCAAATATTTACACGCCTTTGTAGGTATGAGGATGCATACCAATACCAAAACATTTTTGGTCCTTTAGTAATGATGGAGGCAGATTACGACAAGAAACTGAAAGAGTCTCAAGTAATTTAGCAGTGCTCATAACGAAATGAACAAACTACTAATGCGATTGATTTTTTTTTAGACTTGCGATGACATTGTTGTGCGTTGGGATGTTGGTCTTAACCAGAAGAATATTGCCTGGTTTTATTTCCCAAAACTGGAGCTAGGTGAGATCAAGTTGGCTGTAGGCGATGAGCTGTGCTTAAGATATCGAGGTGAGTTACATGATGCATGGCAAGCTACCGGCCATGTCATCAAAATCCCCAACAACGTGAGCGACGAGGTTGCTCTGGAACTGAGCCGCCCTGGGAGAGCGCCCACCGACTGCACTCACAATTTTTCGGTTGATTTCGTGTGGAAATCGACGTCTTTTGATCGCATGCAGTCAGCAATGAAAACATTTGCAGTCGATGAAACAAGTGTAAGCGGGTACATCTATCATCGTCTCCTGGGGCATGATGTTGAGCCCCAGGTTTTGAAGACTCAAATGCCAAAGAGGTAAGCGACAGTATTTTTGTAAAAAAATGGATGTCATTAGTATTGATTGCTTGAGATCTCTTTAGATTTTCTGCTCCATTCTTACCAGAGCTCAACCATTCTCAAGTGTATGCTGTCAAGTCTGTTCTTCAGAAGCCCTTGAGTTTAATCCAAGGCCCTCCAGGCACCGGTAAAACTGTAACCTCTGCATCCATTGTTTATCATCTGGCCAAAATGAACCCGGGTCAAGTCTTGGTATGCGCTCCCTCTAACGTTGCTGTTGATCAGTTGGCAGAAAAAATCCATCAGACGGGCCTGAAAGTTGTCCGTATCACTGCTAAATCAAGAGAAGAGCTGGATTCTCCTGTGTCCTTTTTGACCCTCCATGAACAGGTTCAAAATAATGACACCAACGTCGAGTTGCAAAAGCTGATTCACTTGAAGCGAGACCAAGGTGAATTGAGCGCCTATGATGAAAAGAAGTACAAGTCGCTCAAAAGAGCTTGTGAAAAAGAGATTTTGCAGAATGCAGATGTCATTTGTTGCACTAGTGTCGGTGCTGGTGATCCCCGTGTGGCCAAGCTGAGATTCCGTACCGTACTGATTGATGAAGCCACACAAGCTTCAGAGCCTGAATGCATGATTCCTTTGGTATTGGGTTGCAAACAGGCTGTGCTTGTCGGCGACCATCAACAATTGGGACCTGTTATCATGAACAAAAAGGCTGCTCGTGCCGGTCTGTGTCAATCTTTGTTTGAAAGGCTTGTTATCCTTGGTATCCGTCCTATCCGCCTTCAGGTTCAATACCGTATGCATCCCTGTTTGTCAGAATTTCCTAGCAACATGTTCTACGAAGGCACACTACAAAATGGTATCACTACGCAAGAGCGCATCAGAAAAAATGTTGACTTCCCATGGCCTGTCCCAGAGACTCCAATGATGTTCTATGTCAATCTAGGCAACGAGGAAATCTCTACATCAGGCACCTCCTACCTCAATAGAACAGAAGCTTCCAACTGCGAAAAGGTTGTCACTCGTTTCATGAAATCTGGCATCTTGCCCTCTCAAATTGGTGTTGTTACTCCTTATGAAGGCCAGCGCTCTTATATTGTACAGTACATGCAATTTAATGGGTCTCTCCGCAAAGACCTTTACAAAGACATTGAGGTTGCCAGTGTAGATGCCTTCCAGGGTCGTGAAAAGGACTACATTATCCTCAGTTGTGTGCGCTCTAACGAACATCAGGGCATTGGTTTTTTGAGTGATCCCAGACGTCTGAATGTAGCTCTCACTCGTGCCAAGTACGGCGTGGTTATTCTCGGCAATCCCAAAATATTGAGCAGAGTAAGTGTCGAGACTCCAGATATAGATTCTGAAGAATACTAAATCTTTCCTCTCATTATCAGCATCCTTTATGGCACCATTTATTAGTTCATTACAAAGAAAAGGGCTGTCTCGTCGATGGTGCTTTGAACAATCTTCGTGTCTCGATGATCCAATTCAATCGTCCTAGAAAATCGTATCGCAAAGACGATAAATTCCGCCAGGGACTCGCTCATCAAGTAGATGCTCGTGAAGCCTTTGCTAGACCTCCTTTAGCTAGTGATAACCGACGTAGTGGGAAAGGCTATGGTCAAGATTTCATGCAAACACATGACCCGATTGGCTACATTCCTTCTGAAGTTGGATCTTTGCCAAACTCTCAGTTCAGTATCCCCTTCATCCCATCAGCAAGTGGTCCTTTTACTCAAGATTTGTCACAATCAAGCGTCTTTAATCGCAAAAATATGAGACCCGAAGACGAAAACTCGCAACGCTACGTTCCTGGTTCATCTACATTTGCCAATCATGCTATGGGCTGGCAAATGGGCAGTTCTCAAAACCTTTACAGTAGCCAAACTTCGATTGGATTAGCATTGTCTCAAAGCGATCGTTTGCGTATGATGAGTGAAATGGCAAGCCAGAGTGGCCCCATGAGTCAAGACACAGAGTATTACGAAGACTATAAATCACAGGATGTATCTTCCATGATGAGTCAAGATTTTGATATTCGAAGCCAAGCTAGTCAATCGTTCACGCAATTTTAAAGAAACTGTATTGGTATACTTCTTCACACTTGTTTCTTCATCTCACCCATACACACACAAACACACACTACATCTCTTTATCTCCTTGGTCTCCCCTCCCTCGCCCACATTACAGAGGCTGCGAAATACAAGATGGAATTCGCTAAGAATGTCAAGAGATACAGAACGTTGCACATCTTTCAAGCTATTTACTTTCTTTGCAGTTGAACAATCAGTAAAGTTGTAAAACGTTACCTCATTTTGAAGTAATAAAGTAGCTAAAAATTCTAATAAAGTATGTTTGTTGTTTAATGAATTTGTCTATGGGTAAGATGATTGCTGATGTGCTGTTCGCTTCAAAGTTCCCCGTACCTGTGCCATAAAGTACACGCTGACAAACATAGCTACAGAAAGACTCAGCATTGGCACGCGCATTGAGAATTTATACGACATGTCTTCACTCCATCCCATCACTGCGACAAGAAATACGCCTCCCATATTCCCGACTGTAAATAAATAGCCTGTAGGTATGATCTCACTGATGGGATAAAACAATTCACTAGCAAATTGGAAAAATGCGGGCGCAATAGCTGTAATATTGGAAAAAAAAAAATCAGGTTAGATGTTTACATATCAAATAGCTGCATAAAATGCCACTTGCCGTATGAAGATAGACCAAAGCACAAACAAGAGACAATGACGCCTGCTAAAAATCCAAATTCGCAAGACAGGTACAGACATAATACACTCACAGCTGTCAAAATAGATAAACTTGTGCACACTCGCCTGTATTTTAGGGTCTGATCCAGATAGAACCCAACAGCAATGCTTGCCGGGAACCCCACAAACAGCATAGTAGCCCCTAGTAACCCCACCAGTTTCTCATCTATAAAGTGCTTGAATGGTGGGATCAAAATCTGGGCTAGTAATGTGATAATAGCACATTGGGCACCCATGATGATACAGTATGATCCCAACATGTACAAGAACTTTTTCTCCTTCCATAATATGAATGACTGATCTGCAGAATCCACCTCATGCACCATGCTATACACGTATTGCCACGATTAGTTGTATATACCTGTGTCAAACTTGCTATCACTAATTACCTTTTCCAGTAGGGCGGTGGTTTTCGAAAGGAAAACCAAATCAAGAACAAAACAACTAAACACATGATGAACTAAGAAAACATAAATCATGTGTCAAACTAAATGTTTCCGATGTCTATACGGACCTGTATCAACAGTAGGTTGGGTATATCTGTATCTCGAGTTGCTTGTTTAACGACGAGGGGCGTCAAGGCACAGCCAGCTGCGATACCTAAATTGTTTGCAGATACAGCAATTGAAGTTGCTAGATTAATCTCATTTTCTGGGAACCAGGCAACGGCCAATTGAGGAGGTATAGACAACATAAACACTTGCGCTACACAAATAACAAATGTTAGATGATGCACAGTTATAATTTAATGACATACATTACCAATTGCCGCTATCGTTTGTCCCAGAAACAAAACTGCAAAGCCATACATGGACGGAATTGCTCCGAGCCATCGAATACCACCAGCAATGGCATTCAAACAGGCTCCAACAAATATACCTCGTCTTAGCCCATTTCCTGGTAAGCCGCGTGCCCGATCTTCAAAGTATCTAAATGTAAACTGAATGGCAAAAGGATAAATCATCATGTAAACTGACGACAATGAGTTGATGGCATTTGTAGTTGCAGTGCTTTCCTGCTGAAAGTAATATTGAACAAAGATGTATAGACAAGGCGCAAAAGTGATCCACCTACGAAATTGTTTAGTGATTTTTATGGTCATGGCAACATATTTTTGATTTTTACAAACATGAGCGCACTGGAGAACGAGAAAAATGAAAAGGAAAATAAAACAAGCCATCGCCAGCTCTCATTTCTGCTGATTGCAGCAGTGGTGGAAGGAGAAAGTAGTGTATCGTATTCTTGCAGAGATTGCCTCTGTAAAGACATGCTGTATTTTATTGTCAATGTAAAAAGAGTGAAAGAGAGAGAATAATGTAGAAAACGCAGTTAAACATCTATTATTTATTTCAAATTCATGCCGTCAACGCTCCAATGATTGGGAGATATTTTCAAGATCTCAGGGGCCATTAATTTCAAATCTGTACCTGCGTTCAGCATTCTGACTTACCCAAGAGCGATTATACTTTTGCCAAGATTACTTGCACGAAAACAACATGCATCTCTCTAACTGTATGTGAAACTTTTTTCTTGATGTTTTTTCATACATGAAACAAAATACATGTAGCTAAAAAAAAAAAATTGTGCTCTATACCGTGCTACTAAAAAAATACCATGGTATTTTACCATTTAGTTTTTTTAAATTGTGATATAAATCATAAAAATATTCGCTCTTTAGACGAGTTACAAGTGGTTAATATAGTTTAATTTCTTGGTGTTATCTGATTCGTATGTTATAATATACGTTGGATAAAATCGTTAATTCTAGGTCGAAAGAAATTTCTCGAAACAATTTCTTGAGACCGTCAGAACAAAGTAGAAAATGTTATTATGCTAATCCAGAGTAAAAGAATCAAGAACATCAAAAAAAATTTCACTAAGAAGACCTGAGAGAACCGTAGACGTGAAATCGATTTAGTCCATATGGATACGGTGGTAGAGGTTACGGAAGGTATCAGCAGAAGTTTAGTTACCAAGAGTCACTATATCGTCGACAGGAACACCTTGATGCCGAAGCCCTAGATGATGCCAACGAGCGGATAGATACCCGAGATTCAGAGGTAGACATAAACTCACGATGAAGCTAGGATGATAGAGCACTAGCCGAGATAGGTTGACGGATGTTGTGGATTTTGGATGAATAATTGAGAGTTTGCAGGTCCAGTTTGAAGATCAGGATGATCACGCAAAACCACAAACGCTTTCACAGGACACAATTTTAAATTACTGGCATGAGGATGAATAATGAATGGCTTGATGATACCCCGCTTCTTTCTGGTTTCTTTGGAAGAGACTCCCTTTAAAGAAGTACGTACCAGATCCGAAGACCGAGGAAATGCGGTCATAGCCAAAACGAAAGCCAGTTTCTGTTGCAATAGCTTCACCCTAGTACTAGGTCTAGACGAGATAGAACAAGCATACTCTAATGTTGGAGACATATCCTCGGGGTCACGATTAATAGACGCTGGAGAAGCCTGCCTAGACAAAGAGACCAGATGAGAATTTACCAAGGAGTCTTTACTAATGTTGTCAAGTATATCACGTAGGTGAGATGAGCCACCGCTGCGTGAGCCATTTTTAGAATAGAGACCCACAGATTTTGAACTTGGCGAATTGCGGCCAAGAAATTGACCAAATCCGAACGAGAGAAAGTCGTGAAGGTGTGCCACTCTGTATCGCCCTGGCGAGAAAACAATGCTGATTCTTGCGATAAAGACTGCTACTGTTGTTTGCCAATTTCTGCGCCAAAAATTCCTCGATAGCTTGTTCATTGAGGTTTGTCTTTGCATGTTTATCTCTAATAATTGCCACACGGAGAGCATCTAATTCTGTTGTAGTAACGCGTGTTGTGTCCTGGGGGGGGATGTCGTTTGAACCGCCTGAGGGGGAAGCATCAGCGGGAGCGAAAGAGCCAGACGTTGAATCAGAGAGAACCAAAGCGCACTCGGCAAGTAAGGTACCATCAGCATCACCAATGGGGAGCTTCTCCTGAAGAATCTTGTTTAGCACGCGAGGAATCAGATTCTATGGCGGATTTATGAAAGGCTTCTCAAGTCGTCCACGGAAGAGTGAAGGCATCCGTGTGGATGGCATCCGGATCCGGCAGCCAGGACATTTACTTTCCTAATAGCTTGGTTGTTCTGTCAGCAAATAGATCGATTGCAAAGAGGCCCCATATTCGTCTGAATCTTCTTGAATATGGACGGCTTGATGTGCCATTGGTGCTTGAAATAAGTGCGACGAGACTCCATATCTGCGATTTTGTTGTAAATCCCATTGATATGCTGCGCTTGTATCATGATCTTGTGGTGGATGCACCGATCGGATTCCACCATGCTTGTTGATGTACGACAGACTCGTCGTATTGTCTGCACGGATCAGGATCGTTGAGTTCTCCCGGGATAGGGGAAGTCTTGAGCGCCAAGTGAGCCGCTTTGGAGCTCCCGATAATTGATTGATTGTTCTGCTTCCAGTAGCGTCCAGTAACCATGAGGCCAACCAGTATTGTTTGTATCCACAAACATTGTTTGCGCAGGTGTGGACGGGAGAAGGGACCAATCGTTCCATCTCTGGAGGTTGGAATACCACCATTTGAGTTCTTCCAAGTTCGCTGGATCTAAGGGCAGGGGTTGGTCCCAATTTGTTTCCATCTTCACCATTTGGTTCTTGTGATATATAAGAGATGACGGGTGTATAAGCGAGCCGGAAAGATAGCTTGTATTCGCATGGTTAAGCTGTGAATTACACGGGGTGTTTGTCTGGTTGGCTTGTCCGAGACCTGTTTAAAAATAATGTTTACTTTGTTTTGAAACTGAAAAGTGAAAGGCAATGATCAAACTTGCAAGAGATAATAGGTTTAACCATTTAGAATTGTTACAGCCTCCTCCTCAAGCTGACCCCCCGTAATTTGATGAAAAAGGAACAACTATTTGTGTATTGATTCTTGATGTTCTTTGTCTCACAGCCTCTGGTTGTATTAGTGTTGTGTAAATCACAGCATCTTAAACTAACAAAATATTCTTTAAATAATGTTAATTAGGTACATGTGAGACTCCTCAGTTTGTGTTGGTTCATTCCGCTAATTAATGTTGTGTTGCCACTTTTTTTTTTACCATAAGCGGTTTAAACCTCTATATTATATGATGCCATTACAGTTGAACAATTTTCTTTATTATTTAGAAAATCTGGTATACGTATTTTATGGATTACACTGCAAAATATACATTTGTTAAAGACATTTACAAGACAGCCCATTTCTTGACGGAAGAAGTAACATAGTCTTTAGTGGTACAAGACTTTGCAGTTACAGTTACTTTGCTAGGAATCTTCTTGGTCAGCACTTTATAGGCCTCAAACTGGAGCACAAAGAAATCAAGCTGACAATCTCCCATACTCCAGCCTTCATCATCGACACGAACACAGCCATTGTGCTTCTTGCCGTCGGGTAGCACCAAGCCATCCATTTCTTTGATGTAGAGTGTTGTTCCTATTTTGATATCATTGGAGGCGACACTGACCCAGGGCACAAGGCTGTTGTTGTCCGCCGACCCTAATCCGTAAGGGGTTTTTTTGCGATCAAGTTTCATGAAAATACTGTTGCCTTTATCAAGATTGACCAGAGTTCCAGACTGAAGTAAACCAGTGCCTTCCATTTGGAATTTTTCAAATGTTGTCTTGGAGACCTTGGCAATAGTCTTGCCTTTGCGATCCTTGATGGTCTTGGTTTTCGATCCGCTAAGGGTGACACTCTTGCCATCGTTGCTCATGTCTTTGTCGCCTTCTTTTGGGATCCAATATTGAGTGATCCTGGCATTCTTCTTGTAACAGCTGGCAATTCCACGTCTATCAAGAGGAGAAGCCAGTGCCATAGAGCAGCATAAAATTACTGCACAAACAGATAGTAATAAAGTTGTTGAAATTGAAGCCTGCTTCATAGTATATATTCGTTATAAAAAAAAAAGAGAGGAAAGGGGGGGGGGAATGGAATGGGATGTGGAAAGTATATATAGTTTGCGGTCAACGCTTTAAATCAAATGTAAAGAAATCTTGTTGAATTCAAGTATATATTGAGAATTCCAGTCAAGAGGCGAAAGTAAAAGTATGTAATATATTACTGGAAAAAGAAAGATAAATCAGAAAAAAAACAGCCTTTATATATCCACAGTGGCTCAACAGTGCCGCCATTAAAAGAGGAGTATTATGTGTATGTATACAAATTATTTTGTGTATCATTAAAAAAGCGTAATTATCAAAACTGTCCAAATAGATATGCACGTAATATAGAGAGTAGAATTCTGTACCTATTCCACAGCAGAGTAAGGGTCAACAGCTTTATCAGGCGAATCAAATTGCGTTGTTCAACATTAACGATAACAGAGCTGGTCCTGTGCATTTCATGTAGCATGCATAATACTGGTTCTGTCGAATTCTTCTTTAGTGGGAGGCGTGATTAATTCCTTTTTTTTTTTTGGAGCTACAGTGTCATCAGTTTTCTTTGTTGACTAGTAAAAGATTAATTTATAATGTAAAGTGTAATATGTACGACGCAGCTATATATGTACCTTTTCATGATTTACGGGGAGGACTGCCCACTTCTTGACGGAAGAGTTGATGTAATTCAGAATAGTACAGGGCTTTTGGACTACAGAAACGTGTTCAGGAAGCTTCGAGTCGAAAAGCTTGTAGGCTTTATACTGGAGTACAAAAAAATCGATATGACAGCCGCCCAGAGCCCACCCGTGATCATCTACACGGACGCAGCCATTGTGTACTTTGCCATCTGGTAGTTTCACGCCATCCAATTTTTTAATGTAAAGCGTTGTTCCTTTTTTGATGTCATTAGCGGCAACGCTGACCCAAGGGACAAGGCTGTTTTCGTTAGAACCCAATCCATAAGGGGTTTTTTTGCGATTAAGTTTCATGAAAATACTGTTGCCTTCGTCAAGATTGACCATTGTTCCGGATAAGAGTAGGCCAGTGCCCTCCATCTGGAATTTTTCGTATGTAATTTTGGAGACTTTGGCAATAGTTCTACCTTTACGATCCTTGAGAGTCCTAGTTTTTGCTCCGGTAAGAGTAACCGTCTTGCCATTGTTGGTCATGTCTTTGTCGCCTTCTTTGGGGATCCAATATTGAGTAAACTCAGCTTTCTTGCTGTAGCAACCAGGGATTCTACGTTTTTCAATAGGAGAAGCTGATGACATGCTACAGCCTAAAATCGTTGCAAAAATTGATAATATTAAAGTTGTTGAAATTGAAGCCTGCTTCATTGTGTATATATGATTGCTTTTAGGGATAATACGATGATTAAAAACCAAAAAAAAACCCAAAAAAAAAGAAGGATGGCCTTTATATATAATTTGGTTTCGTCCTTTGATAGCTGAAATGTTGTCGACATGAATGGGGTCTGTATGTCATACTATAATGGCCCGATCATGTGGTGATAGTTTCAAAAATCACGCTTAGTGCGAAGAAAAATATTAGGTAACAATAGCTGATTAGGTCTCATCACAAAGGAGGAGTTGATTGTGTGTTGGCTACGAGCTCTTTATTCCAGTTCAATGACACAGACGTTGCAAAACTAACGCCTATCGATCAAATTAATCTGCAGCTGACAACACATGTGTTCCCCACCTTAAGCCAATATTGAACTGTCCCCGCTGCTCATTGTCTGTGTGATTTTTTTTTCTTTAAAATGTAAAATTATGCCATTTTATTATCTTGTCGAGAACATAAGAACGGTCATTGCTAGACAAGTTGAGAGGAATTCCAGAGTTTCAATACAATGCATTAGAAACGAAACGACTCTAGTGCTTGCTTGGTTTCTTTTGTTTTGTAAAATACAGCAAACGAAAATACATTTATTTTACATGTGTTGAATGAAAGCGAGAAAACCAACGAGAATAAAAAAAAAAAAAAAAATGAAATGCAGATAACGGGCAAGTAGGTGTTGACATGTTACTTTTCCTCTTCTTTTTCCTTCAGCAATTTCTGCTGATATTCTTCACGAGCACGATCTTGCCATCTATGTTGTTCCGCAATCTGATGTATTTTGAAGCCAAAAATACGAGGTTCGTAACGCTCGATAGATTTAGTTGGCAGATAATTTGGGTGTACTTGGAATAGCATATGTGGGAATGAGGTGCCGAAATAAGCACCATCAATGGAGGCATGACGAGATGATTTAGGGTTGTAGATGTCTTCACATCTGGGGCAGTACAATTTTACAGTTTTGATAACAGGAATATCGGACAAGCCGACAGGAAGCAGTGATTGCATGTTACAAAGTACTCGAGGGCAGCGGCCAAATTCTGCCTTCTTGTATTTATCCAGCTGTGAAATCAATGTTAGCAGGCCTCCATCAGACATGTAAGACATATGAGCCCAATTACCATCTTTGCTAATCCACGAGTCGTAATGACGAAACGGGCATGGATAAGCCCGTACAAATGACGAGCAGCTCGTTCAATCTGATCTCTAGCCTTCTCGTCAAATCTTTCTTCCTCCAGATTGTCTGTAATCATATCCAATGCTTCCGCATAGTACTGCTGGACTTCAAGGTTCAATCCAGTCAAATTAAAGCGATCCAAGATGTACTCCTCATCGATTTCGCAGTAGTATTCGTTTCCCTTTGTCTCCAAAAACCAATCAATCCAATACTTGGCGTAATCGCTATCAGATCCACTGCTCATGTCATCCACTAATCAGAACAGTTTAATACATGGCTTTTTCCATTTCGATACTATACAATCTACGTACTTTTTTGCTTTTTTCTATCTAATGTCGTAGACTTGTCCAAGTCTTGTGTTGCTTCCTTTGCTCTAGGACGATCACGTTAGACAAAAAAGAAAAAAAAAAAAAAAAGAGATAAAGACGGCAAAAAAGAAAATATTTTCCCCCGGAAAACATAGTCATGCCATTTGTAAATACGACCAGACAGCAATGTTTGATAGGATGTTGGCCAGACTTACCTTTTCAGTTTGAAGGATTTCCTCGGTTAAGCACCCGCACGAAATAGGGTTCGAACAGAAAATGAAGTGGAAATGAAAAAAAATAAAAAAAACTCCTTATCATACACCTTAGGGCTGTGAAAGTGAAAATAGGGCAAGCCACCGGCCCTGAACTCAATGACCTTTTTTGGATTGTTTGTACAGTGACATCAGCTGAATCCCATTATATATACGGCATCATTTATCCCCAATGGGTTTGATTCCCGATAAGGTTGTGTTGCCAGGCAGCATAAATTTTATTTTTATTAAATCATCACACAGTGCCTTTGTTGGGTTCATTGTCTGCCTCTTGCTCATTTTCATTACTGACAGATGTAGTATTATCGTGAGACTGCAAAAGTCCAAAATCTTCATTTTCTTCTGCGTCATCCGCTTGTCCCGATGATTGAAGAGCATTTTGATTGTCTATGGCTTCTGCGTCGTCTTCGTCTTCCATATCATCGCTGTAATGGCTCAGTAAACCCTCCTCCTCTGCGCCTAAATCATGGAATCCCCTTCCTCGTCGTTCTCCCCTATCAACCAGTGGAAAACTAAACCTGTTTGGTATTAAGCGGTTTGCTCTTCTCAGGCAAAAGCACATGCCAACGCCCATAATGACAAGTACAACGTACTATTTGGAAACATGAAAAAAGACAATCAACACCTTGCCGTCCAATATTATGTTGCATATTACCAAAAAGATGGTTGCAGGCCAGTCAAAATCGTCTGATGAGCGCTTTTGGATGTAATCTAAGTAGAAATCGTTGAATAAAGCAAAGGGAGATTATGTCCGAATGGTATCTGACCTGACATGGGCGATATGAATTATCAAGAAAAGAAGCGGAAAAAACGTAATATAGAACCGGTATCACACAGACCATACAGAACTGGTCACATTTGGAGCTGAGACTCTTTTGTAAACGGAAAAATCATGCCTCTCAATTCATACTACTGTCATTTTGCAGTTTCTGAAAAAAGAAATTCAAGCAAATGATAACGGTCATGGTGATTGTAGTAATATTTATTAGGCTTTCTGGTAACAAGCCTTTTATTTCTGATAAAAGCCAAGAAGTTTCTGAGAGAAGAGATCTCCCTAAAAAGATTTTGGGCGGGGATTTTTCATATTTAGAGAAAAAGAATAATTGCTTTGTTTCGTTTATAGTGAAAATACAAAGAGAACATGTTGTGAAATAAGCTATCTACATTATATCTTTAAGTTCAGGTTGGTCTTTAAAAAAGGTTACCGTTGTCTAGTGACAAACATCTGTGATTCTGGGTGTAAGTGTGTCTGTTGATATTGGATCAAAAGCCTTCAATTGGATTCAGGAACGGAGAGCAAGGTTGAAGATAAGCACATTAATGTCCTTTTGGGATTTTACAAATTTCGAAACAGATAATTTTTTATGAATGGGTGTGTTATCCTGGTGGCAGATTGTTTCCTTTTCTCTGGCACTTTCTTATAACATCAGTTTTATCTAGCGTCTTCTAGTGTAGACGGTCTAGTCAAACAAGTACCAATCTACGTACTCCATATTCAGTTGCACAGTAAAACAGCTAGTCAATCCTCTACCATCTTTTCCATAATATTGGAATGGTTCAAAATTGTATGTCTTTGCAAGTTTTAGGCGCTTGATTTTTTTTTTTTTGGTCTACGCGAACTTTAGTGGGTTATTGTTAGAAAAAAGGCAAAAACTATTTTTCAAAATCGGAGCGGGAGATCGTCAGGTCAGGTAGAAGCATGCAAGTACTACCACTAGAAAGCCAAGAAGCACACCATTAAAATAAACTAGTTTGCAATTATTTTTCTCTTAATTTGGTTAATCTATAGCTTCTCAAAGCTAATGATTTCTTCAAAAAAGAACATCATTTTTCTCTGATAGCGGAGATTAAACGCGTCCAAAATCAGGAAGGTAAAGTTCTTTCAGAAACTCAATTTGGACATTTCGAATCCAAAATTACTCCTTTGAGGCAAGATATCATCCTCTGATACTATGCATACCACGGCTGTCAGTCTATGATAATAGCTGTATTTTTGGGCGTTCTACCCGATGGTATTACTTTATAATTCCCCGTATGCCTGTGGAAGTAATTCTGTTGAGAAAGCTTCAATATCAGATCAAGAGGGAAAGGTCAACATTTTGCTTAATCAAAGCGCATTGCCAGTTTTTCAGATCATGAAATGGTCTTTTACGATCATTCTCCTCCAATATATGTCATAGTAAAAAGTTGCATTTTAGAGGTCAAAAGTGAAGATAATGCATAATTGATGATTTTGGATGTGTGGATACAAGGAAAAAATCGAAAAAAATCTGTCAGTTTGCATCGAAAAAAAAATCATGCTCGAATTGCACCAAAATCATATATAATACAGTTTCTTCCCAATGGATACTATTTCTGATGTTCTCAGGGCACTTTTGATTATGAAAATCAATCAAAAAATGGCACACAAAGCTAAATTTCTTGCTTTAAAGCTGTAAAAAACATCTATCTGGAAATGATATCACGTCAATATCAATTCTAGTACATGATGTAGCTCTATAAAGTGAGTATTTTTGATACCACAAGTAAGTATACTTTTTTTTCATAGTAATAAGATAAAACAGGTGTAGCCCATTGAATTGGAAGCATAAGAGGATAATTATTGAATATTTAACTGCAATAACCCCTGGTTATTTGTTAATAATTCAAGAATTACTAATTGCCAGTGACAGAGAAGCCCTATTACCATTGCTGCTTAAAATAATACTTAGTGCCAGCCTTTTTTTTACAATTCCAATGCTAAAAATGTAGAATAGAAAGTAGAATAGAGGTAAAAATTGAGGTTGAGGGTGATTTGACTAACAAAAGCTAAGCTTCATATAAGCTTCTGGTGGATTCCAGGTTTCAGGCACTGTACTGTAGAGTATCAATTCTGATTAGGGGTCAACTCGCTATATCAAACACATTTTTGTACATCAATCGTCCGTTATAAGAGTCGCGACTGTATATTCTTTCCTTGATATTGGATATGCTGATTTAACAGAGAACATAAAATGATAATGCAAAGTTATAAAAATAGGGATTGTCATTTGCTTGAATATGTTATGATTTTTGAAATGACATACGGTAAAATTAAGTGAGAAAACAGAAACAAACGACTGGTTTAAACTTACATTTCGGGATAAACTGCTAGCGTATAAATGCATAATTTGACGGATGCGTACAACCTGATGCCTTATTAATATTTGCAGTTTGATACTTTGGTCCTTTGATACTTTCTTACTTTATGGTTTTTGTAACTTAACCATTTTCTTTTTTTTCGTTTAAATACCCTGCAGTTCTATAAACTTGACTAAATATTTGAGCTTATTTAGATGTCTCATATCTAACGGATATATCTGGAATGATTTATCAATTGTGAAATTCAAACAATTTTTATTGTGGCTCCTTGGTGATTGTTCATTTTCAGGTATTCAAAGTACATGCACTCCTGCACAATGGCCGTTTGATCAAAAATAAAATAATCAGAGCTTCGCAATTTCGCCTATCACAATCTATTCTTGGGCATTTTTAATCTAAAATAGAAATGTAATAATGTGGTTGTATTTGATACTTCTTGTCCCTACTTGAAATATTCTTGGGGACATCTTTCTCTTCTCTCAGAAACTTCTCGGCTTTTATCTGAAATAAAAGATTTGATATAAAAAACCTTAATATAAATTATCACATACCCAATGACATTTATCATTTACTTGAACTTTTTTTTTTTTTT
>MU619261.1:211033-226978 GCA_025201805.1 Parasitella parasitica
CAGAAGCCGTAAAAAGACTGTATGGTGTCTACTGGCGATTTTGATGAATTTTTATATTCTTGCGCTATCTTCAAAATCAAATCCTATTATATTAACTTGGATAATAATCAAAGACATCCTGTATTTGATCTTGAGATTTGACAATCTCAACAGCTTTGTAGATAACCGCAAGAACCGTCTGAAGACGTTATTCCATACATTCATTTTATGTAAACAACCAACTTGTCAGATGTTTGGCATCTTCAAGCTCTTGGCACACTACGCAACTGCTATCCTCCATAGTAATTGCAAGTTTAGAGAAACAATTTGGTGTGGATCTTCCCGGGCCAAGAAGATCATAAAATCTGCCATTGTGGGATGTTCTCTGTTTATCCAATGCTTTAATTTCACACAAAGAATTTAGTCTGATGTCGTAATAATCAGACATCTTTGCAGTCAAAGCTACTCCGGTAAATGTATCCAAGTTCAACTACGGATTCTCAAATATGAGTTGGTGCAAATGGTAAGGTAAAACGAATATCCGATTTAAATAGTTCCATCCCATCCCTCCCCCCCCCCCTTGCCTGATTTATAGATTTTTTCTTGTTGCTTTTTTTTTAAACCATATCACTACTTGCCCCACCTTGCAAATGTCAAAATTGCAATTGTTCAAAAAACCATTATTGAACCCCAGTAACAAGGTGTTATTCAATATTTACAACACACCAAAGCGCAAAAACTTCTTGCTCCCTCCAGTCTTTGCATACAACATCGACCGTTGCAAAGTGGCCCTGCCGCAGAAGAAAACAGCAGCGCTTGTAACTGATTTACTGTCGCCAAAAACCAAAGTCTTGAGTAGCCG
Source organism: Parasitella parasitica (assembly GCA_025201805.1). Taxonomy (NCBI): domain Eukaryota; kingdom Fungi; phylum Mucoromycota; class Mucoromycetes; order Mucorales; family Mucoraceae; genus Parasitella; species Parasitella parasitica. The sequence goes on from MU619261.1 coordinate 211,875, forward strand.
TACAAATATATACATGAGCAGACAATGGCTCCAGTTACAGTCCATGCGACATTATTCCTCACACAAGCCAACGACAAAAGCTGAACTGTTGGCTCAAGCTCGAGGATTTCTTGAAAGATTAAAGATTCGCATTAAATACCCACTGATGAGGCAAATTCGACCCTGGACATTAAACGATGCTACAGCTCTGTTTTCCTGGCTGTTTCTCGGACACACTGTCTGGCTACTAGCTGGAACTACCAGTTTTGTGAGTCTATTGTTATGGCTAGCAAACTCGTTGCAGTTTCAAGGTAAGCCAGTTGCAAGCTGTGCTGCAATCACAACTCATTTTCGCATATGCTTTCTCATAGAATGGATTGCTTATCGCATTGGAAAATACTTGACCTCTGCTACAGGGGCAATAGTTATATTCGATTCTGCAATTCTGCCCAATTGGAAAGATGGGAAAATTCGATTCAATAACGTCAGAATATACAGAATGCCTCGCTCAGAACATGAAAAGTTTGAGCGCCACGCAGCACTGCTAGAAACAGGGCAAGAAATACCAGCAGACGAAGCCGACAACAGCAGTGATAATGATGAGGATGAGGATGATCCGTTGGCTGGCGTAGAGTTGGATGACGACGAAAAAGACAATGAGGTGCTAAAAAAATGGTTGTGGTACGATTTGGTAATCGATCGAGTGGAAGTGACACTTAGCTTGATTCGCTGGATGGACGGAAAGGGTCTGGTACAGAGTGCTGATGTGCAGGGTGTGCGTGGCGTTGTGGATCGTAGACATGTACGTTGGGATCCTGATGTTCCCTACGACCCAGTTGCCTCTAGACATCAGTATACGCCTGGCGATTTCGAGCTGGAAAAATTGACAGTAGAGGATTTGCTAGTAACTGTGTATCAACCTCATGGGTTCAGGCCCTATCCCATATCCATCTTTCAGGCTCAGTTGGATAGATTTAGAAAGCAATGGTAAAAGACGATGATATTTAATGCGACAAAAACACACTTATTCAAACGCTCCTTCCGTTAGGCTCTTTTATGATTTACTGTGTGCTACGTCCATTATAGGTGCTTTTGACAAATGCTTGTTCAGTGTCCATTCGCCACAGTTAGAAAAGAGCGTACTTGAGCAATCAGGACACATTGATTCTCAAAAGTCAGGGTTCAGAAGCCATGACATATACCACTATTATCCTTTCAAGAAACCAGACCCAAACGGCGTTGTGGTTGGCGGCGAATCGACTCGATTTGGTGTACTGACAGACAACGACATGAGAAAGCAAGGCTACAAGAGAAAGGTAAGCAGTAAAGAGAGAGAGAGAGAGAGAGAGAGTGTGTGTGTGTGTGTGTGTATGTGTATCTGGTAGTGTCTGATACTAGTTTCTTGCTAGTCTCGGTTGAGAATTGATGGCGTCAATATCGACCATATTAATCGAGGCGTAGAAGGGCCTCCCGGATGGATAACTTCAGGCACAGTTGATATTTCTGCTGACATTTATATCCCCCAGGAAGCCGTGGAGGCAGATTCCACTGAGCTTTTGCGACAGCTCGTCTATGAACTCACAGATCGAATTGAGCTGTCGCAGCCCGTTATCCTCGGAGCCGGTAATGGTGAGGAAATCCTTGTTGTTGGTGGCCAGCGAGAAGAAAAACCGAAAAGGAAAAAGGAAGAAGACACAAATGCAAAAAAATTCGTCATGGATATGGACTTTCGTTTCAAGGACACCAAAGCCTCTGTGCCCCTGAAAACACCCGAATTGAGCTATCTTAACAGTGCCATGGTGCGACCTGTCGTTGGATATATATCTCGCAACAAAGCAATTGTCCCCATCAAGATTCGCTTGGTCATGGATCTGAGTAATTTCGATGGATCTTGGACATTGTACGACTCTACTTTAGCAGAACGAATGAGCGAAAAGCTTGGCCAGGGCTTTGTTGACTTGACATTAGACCAGCAGGAGAGAAACCGAAGATTGAAGCGTATTGGATTTTGGAGCATGAAGGAAATGTCGAGGAACCTGATCAGTATCCACGAATTAATGCGCGGCACATCTAGAGGTTTCTGGAGTTATTTAGGAACTGGTACCGCTTAGAAATGATATCTTTTTTTTTTATTGTAAAAATTAATATACCCAGCACTATATATATAACAATGTAAATATTATGGACATCGCTCTTTACCCTTTCTTGAAGCCTCCATTACAAAAGTATTAAACTAATAAACATGAAAAAAAAAGAGATTAAAATTAAAAAATATTACTCTAATGGTTTCATAATATCAAGTGAATATTTACGCCAAGTAAATCCAGCTCTACTGATTTCAATGGCTTGATGGTTTTCCAATGGTGGTGAGTGTCTGCTGGAATCCAATCTACCGCTGTATCATTGTCCTGCGATTGCTGCGGAAGACCACCTTCTATTTTTTCAACGGATAAGGAAAATGTCTTGTCTTGGTTGTCTAGTTTCTTAGATTGGTATGTAATCAGCTTAACCAAGCACGCTCTCAGCTGCTGCTCGAGATCTGCTAGCGTAAAGGTCGATCCGCTCTCAAGAATAACGTCTGCTGGAATGTCGACCTTGTGAAGCAATGATCGTATCTCCAAAACAAACTTTTCTGTAGGCATGTCAGTATCTTGCAAAACAGTCAGCGCTATAAACTTCACATCTCCCTATGGAAATAAACAATACATCAAAACCAGCGCCACATGGTTATTCCCACCAACGGTACCTTTTCGAGTAAAGGCTGGCATGACCGAACAAAATTTGCTACGTAATCATGGACTTCGGGATGGAACGCAATGTAAACAGGCACCTGGAACTTTTTCTGTTGTTTGAAGATAGCTTTAGGGTACAATTCACATTGGTAGAGTATTTGGTGAAGCCATGTCTCTACTAAATATAAATCAATTAGATCGTTTTGCCATGCTACAAGTTGGATATACTATACAAAACTCGCATGTCAGCGTTATTATATCTGCAGTGACATTAGCGCATGTTGCTGGTATGAACAATGTGAAATACCTCTACGTATAACTTGTGCCATAGTTAATAATAGCAGTGACACAAAACGTGGCCTTATTTTGCAGGGAAGCTAAATGAGATATACCACATTCCTAGGGTATTTTTTTTTTTCCTTTTTTTCTTTTTTTCATTGTTATCATTGATTGCTATTAAAGGAACAATGATCAACAATACTATCATGATGAAAAACATCAAAGTTGAAGCTGTTGACCAAACTGTCTCCACGCTTGTTAAAGGTGAACCTTGTGGCAAAAATGTCAGCTTGGCTTCTCCAAGTCTTGGTTCTGCACGCCAGGCCATCACTGAGAGTGAAGGATCTGTTGTAAAAATCCAGGCTGGTTCCATGTGCAAATCTAGCTCTGTACAGCAGATTATACCTAGTAAAAGTCTTGTAGACGTGAATAAACAGGCTGGTTCCTTGAACTCTGTCGAGTCTACGCAGAAAGGTTCCAACCATGCTGATGGCGTAAGACCTGTAGCGAAAGATATGCAGGCTGCGTTGCATTGCAAACCTGCTGTAAACAATCAGCCTATAGACACTGACATGATCACTGTCAATCCTGATGCAGCAGATGTTCGGGATGGTGATTGCAGTAACAGACCTATTAATGTTGCGCTTGGCCAAAAGTGTGATAATAACAATGTTGAAAACATGGATGATAGCACTGTTGTTGCTGCTCCTGCAGGAGAATTATCATCCAGTAAAGAAACAAGTAGTGTTCCCAGTAATCCTCCTGCTAACAAGCGTGTTGCTCCTTCAGCAGACGTACGATTAGAGGAAGCGTATGACAGGAGCAACAAAGAAAAACTCAATGCCATGCAATCGATACTGCAACCGCTTGAGGCCAAGATTGTTAGGTTGACTTTACAGCTGGTTGTTAATCCTGATAGAGCTGATCTAAGCCAGGCGCTGGACGCGACTGAAAAACGAATCAATCTAGTAAAACGTAGCATCAAATGTCTCCAGGATGATGTCCCTGTCGCTAGTATCGTTGACGAAAACTACGAGAAGCTTTCCTTAATTTTAAAGCTGATTCCCTATTTTCAGTGGGAAGGCAATATCACAAACAAAAATGAAAAGGTGTTTTTGACCATTTACGCATGCTTAAGACAAGTCGAAAGAGCTGTCAAAGAGTGCGATTTTGATATTGAAAGCAAATGGGTATCGCTGATCTCTACCAAACTGTCCTCCAAAATGTATCACTGGTTGGATAACCTACTGTTGCGAAACCCCAACTGCTCCTGGTCCTTATTCAAAACTTGCCTAATTCATGAATACGAAATGCCCCAAGACCAAGCTGTCCAGACCATGAGTTCTTGCATTTTTAACAAAGAAACTGAAACGATGAATGCTTTTGTCAGCCGTTTTCTTATGGCCTTTGAATACTCCAAAAGCCCAGACGAACTAGGTGAAATGTACTTTCAGACTTGTCTCCCTACAATGGCTGACCAAAGAAATTTTATGTTGCTCTGCCAGAGTGTCAAGAAGAATCACACTAATGAAAAGCTAAATCTGTACCGTGCCATTGAACTTTACCGGGATATCTACAACCAAACCCACTTGTGCAGCACATTCAAGAAACAGGAATCCTGCTCTACTAGAGAAACAGAAATCAAGACGGAAAAAAAGGCAAAAAAACACAACAAACCTGCTCCTTACACCAAGGCTAGACTTCGCTGTATCCACCATCCCAAAGCAAACTCTCATACTACCGAAAACTGCAGAAACCTCCAAGTATAAAACCTCCCCTCCCCAATTCTACAATAAACACTCCCGAGAATCACTTTCATTTTGTATAAATAACTCTTAAGTTTGGACAGCTAGACAATTTGTGATCTCGCCTATCCACTTTATGTATTTTTCTGATCCTGTTTGCATTGACCATAATCGCATCAACATCTCGTTCAACGCTCCAACCCAACTATTCATAACCGAAAAAGGGCCGCTTCATCCGGTTTGTTTATTCATCTTTGAGTTCTTCCGGCTCATTTACTATGACCACGCTCATGTCATCGTCGTCTCCTTGGACTGAAGAAGCCTCTGAACCACTTCTCTGTCTTCCACCTCTGCTAGAGGCTTCCACCAGCAATAGTTTTTTGTCGATAATAGGCATCACCGGATTACTCTGGCTTCGACGACGCATGATGCGATCCATCTCGACTGCCTTATTCGAAGCAGTCTTGATATTTTTGCTATTCATAAACGACAATCCTTCAATGAGCGATTTGGGAAATGAGAGTAACGGCAATTGAGGCACAGAATCATTGTTTTTCGCATTCCCATCTTCATCGCCAGCGTTATCGTCATCGTGATTATCATCATCTTGTCTTTCTTGGTCGTTGACATCCACGTCATTCGAAGAAATACTTTCGCCATCACTAGTGGCATTGCGAAAGGTAGCATTCTGATCGCTTATGCCTGATGATTCTAGCAGCATGTGGTGAGAAGACGATGTTGTGCTTGAACTTGTGGTTGCCGGGGACGGCTCATCAGAGGGAGCTGTAAACACCAAATTTGACAATTTCTTGATACTCTCTCTCCTGCCTCCACCCACTGGTAATGTTAGCGAACTATGGTTGTGCGATGCTGTAAATGTATACAAATGGGATGGTAAAGGTAAAGACATTTTCCGCTGCTGTTGCTGCTGCTGCTGCTGCTGCTGCTGCTTCTGCTGTGATTCGCACCACGATAATTCGCATTCCAGATAATCTCGATAACACTGTAACCGCTGTAGTTCGATACGCTTTGTTTTCAGCTTTTTTCCAATCGTATCTGCAAATGCAAGGATTCTATCTTTAGTGGTCTTTTGACAAGGTATAATCACCATAAGATTTCGACGCAGTTGCAGCTCTCGATCCAGTAAATTGACTTGCTCGTCGATGCGGCTTGTTAGCTCGTTCACTTTTTCTTTGGCCTTTTCCTCTCTTTTTAGCCGATCAGCATTGCATTTGTTGGTATCAACTGATCGTGTAGAATCGTTTGATTTTTTAGTAGGTCTCATGCGCACTCCTGTCGTCTTGAGTGTTGCTGCATAGTTGATCTTCAGCATCCAGTCCTCCAGGTCTTTATCATCTTCAGCACGAAGCAGAAACTGCTGTCCATCTCCTGTTATAAGTCGAAATACATGCGGGTATTTTGTATACTCGTCATCGCAGATACAGATCGCAAAAGACAATGAAACAATCTGGACTGGTCTTAAAAAGGCGTTTGTGGGTATATTTTGTGCTTGTCGCTGCTGCTTTGAATTGCTGTTATACATGGATGAGATGGAAGAGACTGAACTAAGGTTTGAAGAAGATGAATCTGCTGCCGCTGCTACAATGGACGAAAATGCAGGAAAGCTGTTGTTTCTTCTTGGAGTCATTGGTTCCTGCTGCTGCTGCTGTTGTTGTTGTTGTTGATGATGATTTTTGTCTTTTCTATTTTCGAGCCAGTTTTGAAACGACGAAATATCAGAAAAGAATATGATTTGACTTCCACTAAGGATACATCCAAAAGGTCTCCATCCGCGGGCAGTTGCCTTCTTCCCGCCTTGCAAAAGGTCGTATTTCCTATCCAGAATACCGGCTTTTGTCACTCGGATTGTAAAAGTGTTTGTGTTGTTTTCTCCGCCATATCTGCTTCGCACGCCTGCCAAGCACAATGATTGTGCTCTCAAGATGGAAAAGTGGACTTCCTTAATTGGAATCGGCTTTAGAGTCCGTTTGTAACTAAAAGTGTTTTCGGCGGGCATTAACTGCTCTAGTTTCTGGCCAAGATCAGCCAGCAGAGTCGGCTGAATGAACGAGTAAAAATTAGACCAAATCAGCCAAGTCGACCAAGTATCATAGCAACCTACCGATTGAATGTTTGCGCTGAAATCAGCACCCCCTTTTAATTTCGAAAACCATGAATTGGATTTTTCAGCCGCTCTACCTATTGATTCTTTGTGTCCGTCTGCATATGTAAACTCTGACATGACGATGTTGTCATACATTACGTCCAACAGCTCATGAGGTACGCCTTCGCCGCCTTCGATAATCTTGGTCCTCATAATAAATGTGTCTTTGCTCATCTTTTGTTTTACGTTCTTGTTGTGGGCATCAGTGTGCAGCAAGAGTAACGAAAAGGCAACGGCATAGACGACGTCTGGAGTGTCGACTAGGCCCAGATTGCATTCATAGTACTGTTTGGCAAATTCTTCCATGGCACGATCAATCTGTTGCGCCTCTTTGGGTAGCTGTACTTGAGCGAGAAGTTTTCTACAATTATATCAGCATTTTGCTATAATTTTCCGCTCCTGCACTCACCGTAATGAGGTATCAATCGACTCTCCACAAAAATCGAATTGTTGCACCTGAGACGCGAAACTAGGCTCTTTTGTAATTCTATCGCTAGGCTCTGCCATGTGTATTTCTTGATTCAATAAACTCGGGGAAAATGCAGTGTATTATTTGTCTTTTCTTTTTCGATTGACTATTTATGGAGGCTATACAATACAGTTGAAGAAGCGAATGTATTTAAAGGAGGGGAGGTAAAAAACAAGAAAACAAAAAAAAGGAGGTATATGAGATTCAGGCTTTGGCTCTGGTTGGAGAAAGGGGAGAATATCTATATCCAAGTATAAATGTTGCCTAACAGCAGAAAACAAAAAAACAAAAAAAGAAAAAAGTAAGAGAGAAAAAGGGTCAAATAAAGGTTCACTCCATGGTGTTTAATATGTGTGTCCTATTGACGACATATACACAGCCCTCATTAGGGCTCAGCCTCACATAAATGTTGTGTCTTACGGCTTGCGATTCCTTCCTTTTTTCTAATCCTAGCCTAAAAAATATGTCTAACAAAAATCAGCATATAGATCCTACAGGCCGTATGGCTGAAAGCACTATGCGCATACAAGATCTCCACCAAGCTGAAAAGGTACTTTCTGCAACTGTGTGCCAGCCAATTTACTCACAAACCATGTAGAAACTTGTGCTATTGCTCGAAACTGCCGCCGAGGCTCTGGCCATTTTGTCTGACGAAGCGCCTGGCGACGTTGATACAGACCAGTTTGTTCGCAATCGAGCCATTTCGTTTCGAGAGTTGGCTTCGCGGTATTTTTCGCTGGTCAATGTACGTATTTGAATCTGCAGCGTGTTCCATCATTAACAGTAAAAAAAAAAAAAAAAACACCAGGACATCCAATTTGCTTTGAAAAGCCATACACACTATCTAACAAAGGAAGCCAGTATCACTTCGTCAGCAAACAAAATTATACCCTTCAAAACGTCAGTAGTTAGCCAACACAAAGAACTAGAAATTTGGATAGCTGCCATTGACACTATCAGTCAGCGTATTACAGAAATCAAAAAGGTGGCCCAACAATGAGTTTTTTTATTCAAGAAATCGTTTATGTTTTAGTTCATCAGGAAGATACGTTTGCTCTACGGGTGTGTCATAGTCTGGATTGTATTTGTAGCCCTGACCATATCCCAAATTCTATTCCAAGCATAATGGATAAATACACATGAAAAATCATACATCTTATATAAACTACCTTCATCAAATTCGTCGGTGCATTTCGAATGTGCAAAGGCACGGTAAACGCTGGACTATCCCTGATGGTCTGTTTTACCAAGTTATAAGCCTTGTAGCTTCTGACGCTCTTTTTCGTTTCAGCAAGATGAACAACTAGATGTGCCAGTATTGTATCGCATTCTGGCATACCAATCTTTTCACAAGCGTTGTAGGCGGCCATAGCCAGCGGTAAAGCCGTGTTGTCCGCCAACCCAATATCCTCGCTGGCACATCGAACTAATCTTCTTGCAATGTACAATGGATCCTCGCCTGCAACAAGCATTCTTCCAAGCCAGTACAAGGCTGCATTTGCATCGCTTCCTCGAATGCTTTTATGCAAAGCGCTGATAATATCATAATGCTGATCCCCGTTGCGATCATATAACAGATGCGACTTTTGAAATGCTCCCTTTACCGTTTCTATCTCCAGCGGGTGCTGCTTCGACGGTAGTAAGCTGACTGCAATCTCTAGCGTATTTAAGGCAGTTCTTGCTGCGCAAAGTTAATTAACAGCGCCTTGTTGACAACAATGAAGCTTACCATCGCCATCACTATACACAGCTAATTGAGTCAAAGCAGCTTTATCCTTGCTGCTATCCGCCGTACCAACTATGCCTCGCCATTTCTCCAGTCCACGAGTCAAAATCGATTCAATCTGGTCTTGGTCCAATCTTTTCAACACAAACACCTTACATCTCGACAAGAGCGCAGAGTTCACTTTGAAGCTAATAGCGGTGTAAGCGAGCGCAGCAACAAAGAGCACATATATATATATATATATACCTGGGATTTTCTGTCGTCGCACCTATAAGATGAATGGTCCCATGCTCCACGTACGGCAAGAACAAATCTTGCTGTGTTTTACTGAACCGGTGGATTTCATCGATGAAAACAATCGTCTTTTGTCCTGTCAACATCAACTGTCCCTTGGCATCTTCAAACGCCTTTTTCACATCTGCTGTGCCATGGCTTGTTGCGCTCAATTCCACAAATCGCGATTTTGTCATTTTCGAGATGATTCGAGCAACCGTGGTTTTGCCACATCCCGGCGGCCCCCAAAGGACCATGGATGGGATACGATCGTTGTCTATTAGCTTTCTCAATATACCTTCTGGTCCCAGTAGTTCCTCTTGTCCAACAAAGTCTTGCAATGAAATGGGTCGAACACGGGCAGCTAACGGCATAGACTCCAATACTGCGTCTGTTCTTTTGCGCTTGGCAGGTGATTCGGCTTGCTGCTGTTGTTGCTGTTGAGGAGCTTGGTGGTCTGGTGAACGTTTCAAACCTCCAAAAGTTGGCATAGGCCTGGGTTCGGATGGCTGCTGTTGTTGCTGTGATTTGGGCGCAAACAATGGTGCCATTCGTACGGGGGTTGAGCTACTAGCAGCTGTTGGCAAAACAGCTTTCTCGCCTTCCTGCTTGGTCTCGAGTTTTGCAAAGTCATCTGTCTCTTTCTTTTGCGGTACGCTTGATGATGATGATATTGATATTGATGTTGATGTTGATGCAGGGTCGGGACAATTAGCGTCAATGTGCACATTGATTTTCGAGGCCACAACCCATTGTCCACAAATGGGGCATTGCACTGTCTGTGTGTTTAATTAACTCCTCCTCTATTATTTTCAAAATATATGAACAATACCTCTGTTGCTATTTGACATTATTAGGTATATCGTACACTGTGTAAATTGGTAAAGGGATGGGGGTTTTTTTTTTGTTTTTCTTGGAAGAAACGCGACCACCACCAGCTCAAATTTTTAATTCCAACTTTGAATACATGAGTGACATCTTTGGGAGCAAGGATAGCACAGCAACATAAACCAATAGTCCTATAGTGAAAATCTCTTGGGAATAGCTGATCAACACAGCCGTGGTATCTGCAGCCAAAGTATTGGGTTAGTGCATGCATTGCCAAAGTGTTGGGCACGCGAGAAAGCCATAATAATGATTCTCGCCGACTCTAATGGCGCATCCGTCATGATTTGGAGGTCTTTGTTTAGAACTGCATATATTTATTTAGCTATTCCAAGATCGAATGAGGGTTTGAACTAGTGTACGTTTCAAAATTGCTTTCATTCATTTGACAGTGCTACAACAATAGGGCCTTGATCTAGTCATCCTATCAGAGTAGGAATTTTACTATAATGACAGTTACCAGATATATAAAGATTGTCAAACTATTAGGTGTTTCCCACACAAACATTAGAACGATTTACGCTTGATAACTATCAAATTCAGACTTTATAATTATAAATCTCGCAGCTTAAAGCAAACAGTATAATTACTGCATTTTATTCTGATTAAAACATTGTAATCTGATATATCATCTGGGATGGGGGGGATAATTGGGTAAGCCTTGATCCAATCCACAAGATTGGTGGATAAAAGTTTACGAATCACTAATAAGACAAGAGTAACAGATACGCATAAAAAAGGATAAAATGCTCTTCAAAATGGTAGGTTTGGTGGAAGAACATTCATCAGGATTTAACCCCATTTTCAGGAACAACGAAGCTATATTTCACAACTCTGCAGCAAGATAAAGATCAGCCATCCAATGGGCACCACTCATGTCTCTATGCCATGTCTAAATAAAGTAATCACAGTATACTACGCATTTCTGCTCTTGCTCGCTTAGTATAATACATTACTGCCAAGATTTGAACTATATCCTAAAACAATTTTCACGCGTCAGACGCAAAAAGTTTTCTATTTTACTTTCTTTTAAAGTAATAAGAAATTCAGCAAAGTGTTTTCTTAAACTGGTGTTGTCTCAGAGATACAGTTCTCGGCATAGTGTTAGTTCTAATTGTCTATATTTTGCAATTTTGAACATGTTATATGGGCAATGTTGTAATGTTTCACTGAAAAATCACTACAAAATCGCTGCTTTTTGCTGATGCGTTGAATTGCCATCTTGCCAGTACTTTGGTAATCGGTAAAAGACCCTCCTTTGCATATGGACAGGGAAGTATGCCATGGCGATTTCAACTGTTATATCCATAACATGCTATAGGGCTGGTAGCCAGACCAAGGGGCTAAACCCAATGGATAAAAGGATGATTTTCATCGCATGCTCTACCTAGTAAACCTTAGTTGCAGTCGTACATTTTGACGTTAGCACATAATGCTGGTTCATATATACACATCCAGAAGATGTATTTCTAATAAAAGCGTAACTCTATGGCAGACTCGTTTAATGATTGATTGACATAATATCAGCAGCTGGGAGACGTGACCTCACTGCAAACTGTTGTATCAATGACCAATTCGGCTGGTTGGGTTGTATGTATTGAGAGTTAATCTTTTGCCACGCTGGACACATTTGCCAATCATTAGATGTCGGTAATACGGCGGCCGCAATGTTATAGCATTATGATTTCCGCAACAATCTTCAGAATATTGCAGTTATAAACCACAGCAAAAACAGCTATTCTTTGCTTTAATTTTTTAGAATATCAAACTCGTGTGTAAATGCAAAACGCTGACTCGCGTATACTATATTGTTTATTTAGGACCACTTGAAATTGTAATTAGTAGGGGCACAAGGCTAACCAAATCCTGGAATTGTTTCGGTTATTAATGCTGTTTAAATCATTGGTTGGTACAATTTGAATGCGATAAAAAAAGGCCTGTGATACAGTGCATCATTTCCTTGCATCATTTCCTTTTAACAATATATTACCATGATTGTTGATAACGCTCAACAAACTTGTAGCAAAGTCATCGAAAAATTACTCGTTTTTTTTTATAATAAAACGAATAGATACTCATGCATTGGTGCCGCTGTTGCTTGCATACTCTTGCAAAGACTTTATTCATCCATCGCACTGCCGCCAAGAAATCTCTTGCAATTTCCGCGAATATCCACACTTGCCATCCTCAATTCTTTTAAAAACAAAGAGTCTGTCACTAATCGTATCAAAAGACTTGTCAACCCTATTACAGATGCAGGTTACAGTTTTTATATGGTTTGTCAATGTATAATGATTACATGCTTACAAGCATAATCTCATTTTATTTTTATTTTTATGATACTTGTACGTAGGCAAGATCACCTATTGCATGGAATCTGTTTGTAGCAGATCCTAATGCCGCCAAGATAGTCTTGATGAAAACAGGTACTGTAGTCTGATGCAAGTATCAAACAGTGTATATTAATGTATGATGGACAGACGTTTTCCCAAAGACACACAATTTCTTTGGTAAACTTGGCGATGACACGCCAGTCGCAATACTTTTAGGTAAGGAAAACGTTGCTGTGTCTAATGGAGAAGTATGGAGAAAGCAAAGAAGGGTTCGTGTATTTGTAGTTTCTATTGATTCCCTGTTGTCTGCATGCTCACATTCCTGTGCATTCGCAACGTAGATTATGAATCCTGCTTTCCATAGATCCCAGCCCATCAAGACATTTGGCCGAGTCATGCCGTATCTCTTTGCTGCGATCGATCAAGAAAGCGAGCGAACTCTAATTACAAAGCACATCAAAGCTTTTACTCTGGACTCTTTAGGCTTGGCAGTATTTGGTGAGTTTGTCTGCTAGATTGGACCGCAAAGTACTCACGCTGTTATGTTAGGATTTGACTTTCAATCTTTGCGAGGAGACCCTCAAAAATGGACAGAGACATACCACATTGTCATGTCTAATATCTTTAACCCTTTATCCAATATCTTTATCAAGTTTAGCTTCATCTTGAGACACGCTTCAGCTAGGTATAACAGGACCCAACAGGCGACAGCAAGACTTGTATCTATGATGGAAAACCTAGCTGACGAGAAGCGCAAAAGTATCCTTGCGGGAGATATGAAAAATCTGACAGATCAAGAGAAGGATTTGCTAACCCTGATGATTGAAGCAGATATTGAGGAGGGCACCAAAACCACAACAACACAACTTAGGGTAACGTTTTTACATGAATTTCCAAATCCTAGCCTCTATTAAAAAGTGACTATAGCAAAACATTGCTCTCTTTTTCTTGGCTGGTCATGACACGACAGCTAATGCAATATCCTTTTGTTTGTACAATATCGCAAAAAATCCAGGTGTGCAACAAAAGTTGCGCGAGGAAATAACAAGTGTTCTCGGGGACCATCCAGTAGACATTGTCCCCACTATGGATGATTTGAAAAAAATGGATTATCTCAACTTGGTTATCAAAGAGGTTTGTATATTCTCGCCATCATCATCATCATAAATGACAACAGCAACTGACAAACCATTTTCAGAACCTTCGCAGAAGTGGCCCCGTTGATAGAATTATTTCCAGAGATGCAACAAAAGATTTTGTTATCAATGGAACTCTCATTCCCAAAGGAACTCAATTGAACATTGATATTGGATCTCTTCATTTTAACCCCAAGCTATGGCAAGATCCCGAAAAGTTTATTCCTGAAAGATTTGCACCCGGTGGTGAATATGAGAGCCATGAAGGCTTTGCATATCTACCTTTTGGCAATGGAGCCAGGCAATGCATAGGCATGAATTTTAGTTTAACTGAACAGAAGGTAGTGATTGCCATGATAAGTAAGTTGATATATATTGTGTCTCAATATATCGTCATATTTACACCCTAGTTTTTGCATTTTTTTTGTAGTGAGAAAATACATAATTGAAGTACCCAAAGACTCGATCCATTACGACCAAGTTCAGTTCGACATGCCGATGACTATTTCTCCAGAATCACTGGACCTGAAGTTTTCAAAACTCTATTAATTTCTACGTATTTGTGTTAATAAATAACGCAATCTCATATATTCATGCTTAGAGAATGGAATATTTTATTTGATATGAGGAAAGAATTTGTAGAAAAGTGGCCATGGTAATACCTACAAAGACTGTGGTATTATATGCCAACGAAAAGAGCGTTGCTTGAGGTAAATATGATTTAATCAATAGTAATGCGGCTAGTTTGCTTGTTTTCAGCCTTGGGAACAACAACTTTGAGGATGCCATTGTTGTAGGAAGCCTTGATGGTGTCAGGTTTGACAGCAATAGGTAATGTAAAAGATCGCACAAAGGAGCCCGAGGTGCGCTCTTGAACCAGCCACTTGTGGTCAGCACTGTCGGGCTTACTAACTTGCTTCTCTTCATCCTTCTTGGTGTTGGCAACCTGATTCTCACTAGTAGGAGTAGAAGAAGCAACGTCGCTTGCGTCTGTTTCGCTAGACGATGGACTCTCAGTCTTGTACTCCTTTTCAACATTACCACTAATTACCAACGTATGGCTGTCAGACAATTCAATCTTGATGTCTTTCTTGTCATAACCAGGAAGTTCAGCATGCAACTCGAAAGCATTAGGGGTTTCGACCATGTCAGCAGAAGGATACCGAATCGAGTGGGAACGGAAGAAAGGCGCAGATGAAGCATTAAAGAACGGCTGCTCGAAATATGCCATGGCTCGTTGCATATCACGAACGGCATCAGAGAATAAACGGTTAGAGATGGACATTTTTCTTGTTTGATATCACTTTTGAACAGATATATAATGAGAAAAGAAAATCATTGCAGTGTAGCCATTGTTCTTATATATGTTTTTTTTTTTTTTTT
>MU619261.1:240715-282865 GCA_025201805.1 Parasitella parasitica
AAAAAAAAAAAAAAAAAAAAAAAAAAAAAAAAAAAAAAAAAAAAAAAAAAAAAGGAAGATTAAGATTAAGTGAAACAATTGAAGATATAGATCCTAAATATAAAGAAGGTAATTATTAGCTTAGTCGTCAAATACAAGACTAATTTAATTAAACAATGCTTAATAATTAATTACTTCTGCAATTGCAGAGATCTCTGCTGCTAATGTTGCCATGTAAATTAACACCATATCTCAGCAACTTACTGCTGTTATTTTCAACTCCTATGACGACTCATCCTTTTTTAGTCTATAAAGCCTTATGAATACGAAGGATTGTAACAGCTTTTTGATTATTCGATGTCCCCTTTGAAATTTTGCGTGATTATTGTGAAAAACAGATACTAAATTTTTTTTTTTAAAAAAAAAGCAAAAACATCTTCTGTCTTATTCAAGACAAGAAGTTAATATCATATAATATAAACAACATGCCTAGTTTATATGATTCCAGCAGCAGTAAGAGTGTTGTATCAAGATTTATAAATGAAGAAAGTCCTGGATCATGCAGTACCATGATGAAGCAAGCTCTTTTGGAACTCGGAGATAAGTGAGCTATTCAAGAACTATACAAAAACTTATGTCCACTGAAAATGTGAATTCGGTCCTAGTAAAACGTGTATCAAGTAGCTCTGGTCCTGCTGGCTTCAACATAGCACAGTTCTTGATCAGATAGATTCTTGGCAGGTAGTGATGTTTTAAAGAGTTGATTTAGAACAAATTTGCCAAAGAATTACACTTTATCACGGATAAATTTCGTAGGTGTATTTATACGCAATCGTTATTCAAGGAAGGTTGCTATAATGTGGGTGATAACAAAATCCAACACTTATGGAGTGTATTAAATCTAAATCGCCCATGAATTAACCCGAAAAATATGCGACATATTACCTTTTCCTGAAAATCATATAATGTTTTATCATTGCACTTGGGCTTCTAGCAAAACAACTTTGAGAAATATGAGGATCTAATTGATAGGCAAATACGATTACAAATATTTGTATCATACACACACTGCTAGTAACACATATACGATCATGTTAAAAGATATGAGATAGGGATTTATTTTAATGCATGTATTTACATGTATGTTACATTTACTACAATTGCTACTATTTCTGATTCTACTACTTCTATTGCTATACTAATTTTCAAATGCCTTCAGTTGAAACTTTTGCTAAACGTTGAGCCAAAGCAGCCTTGAATTCATCATTTTGAGTAGGTGCAGCTGTTGGGGTGGCACTATGAGCAGTAGTAACAGGAGGCTTAGGTACAGGTCGAGGGGGCACAATAGGCACTTGATGCTGTAATGATGGCGAATTATTATTCCAAACATCACTCTTTGTTGGCGCAACATGAAAATTCTCTGTTTCCTCTTTTGATAAACCTTCAGTTGACCCGCCTTCATGAATTGTAACTGGCCTTGCAAAGATGCCATTGCTGCCATCCACACTCTTTCTGAATGGGAAAAACGAGGACTGGCTGTACCTTCTCTCCTCCTCTTCTTCCACACTACTGTCTCCATGAGTACTAAGCGTGTTCAAAGAAATGGAGCCTGTACTAAATCTGACATTGGAACTGGCGTTGCTAAAGACAGAACTGGTCCGGTTGCCATTACTACTGCTACGAGCACCATACATGCTATTTGATTTTACTTGAGGTGGCTCTCTTAGTGTGCTCAACTCATCTACCGTATTCTGACTCACCCAAGATCGCATCAGAATGTACTGTGTAGCCAATTTCTGCTGCTCATCCAAGTTTTCATCGTCTCCATCATCCATTGATATGTTGGCTGCGCTGCTGCCGCTGCCGCTGCTGCTGTTGGGCGACTCGTTACCGCCAAAAAATCCACCGCCACTGAACCGCTGTATACGGGATGCGCCGCGATGTAAAGCACTGGACAAAGCTGGTCTAAAATGATGTTTTTGCGATGATTTCAAAAACGCAGCAGGTATCGAAGGTGTGTAGCATGGCCCTGTTTGAAAACGATGAATGGTATTCAGTACCTCGTGGATACGGGGTTCATTCTCTGCGCTACTGCCAGCGTTTGAGGAGTTCTTGAAGGCGGCTAGTAAATAAGTGATATCATGGATAAAGGTGCCAAGAAATGGAACTGTGGGTCTCGAGTAATGCTCATCCCGGATCAATTGCACACTTTTGCCGTTAACTACGCTGGTTTTCACCATGCCCATATGCTCTCGGTATTGTCCATAATTGTTGGCTTCAGACATGAGTTCGTTCAATGCATCCAGCTTAGTGACGCTCTTCTTGGGTATATACGCCCAAGTACGCTTAAGACGCTGCACAGGGGGCGTGTTTAGTGCTGATATAATGGCTTTAAGTGTTTGATAATTGTTAATGTCCAAACAGCGGGAGGCTACTTTGATCCAGTAATGGATGAGTTGGGCTCTTGCTGATGCTTCTTGTGGTAACAATACTGCATGTTCAATACAACGAGTGATGTAGTTGAAGAAATCCGTCGAAGCTACAATGCGAGGATGGGGGTGTTTGGAAGAATGCTCCAAGAGCGCCAAAGGAGGGATAGCATTGAAGATAGCAGCTTCAATTAGGGTGATTTGATAAGCAATAACATGTGCTTGAAACTGCAGAATACTTGGTATGGTCGCAGCACTCATGTAAATCGTGCGCACGCCGTTCAAAGTAACCTTCAATTCCGCCAACACTCGCAAGTACTGTGCAATCATCTGGTCCAGGCTGTCTTCTGTCATCGCATCGAGTGCCTGGCCTTGTGAGATTGCTTGTTTGCGGGCTCTGCAGCTGCGAATCTTGTCTTCAAATTCATTTACCTTTTGTTGCAACACTCGATGCGTTGTAAGGAGGGGAGGTGCAGGAATCAAGGGAACATGATCTGTGCTCATGGAACCAGACGATGGAGCCAGGCTATCGCCGGCATTTGTTTGAGCCGGCACCAGATAATCAGGGTCGATTCCCCCTTCAGCGACAATGCGAACATTGGCAACATGCGTGGTATTTTCTGACAAATATTCGGTAGACGGCCTTGGGGAAGTCTGCAATGTGCTGATATGATTGTGAGGGAGCGGCGGCAAACTAATTGGTCGGCTTTCGTGAACCCGTGGTTTAATCGTCATTGGCTCTTGTTTGTACGAATCGTCTAAAAATCAGATTAACAACCAACGCCTGCTTAAAACCTTGCAAATTTACCCAGCAATTCAGTTTCCACAAGAGTGGCGGGTGTTTGCTGAGCAGCTGTTGCCGTCGTCGTAACCGTAGGAGAGGTGACTTTGGGCTTTGGTGGTACGGCCGGTTTCTGCATTCTCGAAGGTTTTGGAGGCAGAGGAGGGCGCTTTTGATCACCCGTAGTCTGCCTACCGATAGGAGTGTATGTTGTGGTTGAGTGCTTCTCAATGATATTTTCAATGTGCAGCAAGCATGTTTTGATGGATGATAGCAGCAAGGCGTATTGCTTTGGGCTTGAAATAATGGCTATATTTAAAGAAACAATGTTGGATTGAATGTATCTTTTGCAGTACGCAACTTACAAGAATGTACAAATTTGACATCATTTAATGTTTCAATTGCGCTTTTGCTGATTGATGTGAATGAGAAATAGGCTTCCTAGTAATGAATTAGGTTTGCAAAGCAAAAAGAAAAAAAAAGCGGGTTCTTTTACTTTTATCTGTCCTCTTTCTTCCAGCTCAATAGCATTTTGTATATCTTGGTCAAACATTATCTATATAACAAAAAACTCGAGTCTTTTGATGCCAAGCTTTCTATTTCTACTATGATATCAATTAAAGAAGGAGGGAAAAGACAAAAGGACGAAGAGAAAGAGAGAGAAAGAGAGAGAAAGAGAGAAGAAAGAGAGAAAGAGAGAAAACTCGGGGAGAAAATTTGTGTGAAAATACACCCAGACATGTAATATCTGAACTAGTGCAAACAACTTGAGATAATTATTCCATATAGTTTGTGTATCAATAGCGTTTTGTCCTGCATCATGAGGGTTTTATCCCAGATAATCTTATGTTAACTAATCATCTGAACAGATCAATTATGCTGTGCATTAATCCGCTATTGCGTACACATACATCATCCGACAATACATGGCTTTGGCTCTACTGTTAAAAAGAAAGTCGTAATAAGCTTAAACTTTATATATACAAATCTCCCGCTTTGCCTATTTTGTTATGTTTCCGTTTAAGGGTGGATAGCCACCTTTTTCCGGGCAAGCTTACTAGCATGATGAAATCTCGGGAATCGAACAAGGCTTTTAAAGGCTCAACCAAGCCAGCGTAATAATAACAATATTATGTTCTTCGTTTCGTTTGCCTTAAAACCTAGTGAATTGCGTTTTGTCCTATCTAAAAATAAGTCTGATTAGGTATACCTATTTTTAAAAAATGTCAACTGTCTCAGGAACGATCGCATAGCTACTTTGGACGCATCAATATTATAAATTATTATTGTCATAATATGTAGAACAAAATTGTAATGTTGAATTCGTAGGCAAAAATAATCTGACCTACTGAAAGCTTTTCTATCTTGGGATAGATTGATTTTTTAAAGAGTATAATTTATCAAGAGAAATCCATTATTAATACTAATCATGAAAAAAGTCTGTTTCAACACTTTTAATAAGGCGGCAGCCGTGTTGCCAAAATTGAAGTAGAACCCATCACTACTTCTTGTTATCGGCGATATTTGCTTATTTCAAAAGAGAATGCGCCAAAGCATACGTTAGTGCTAGATGAGCAGTTTTAGAGCAACTGTGCCCGTCAAAGTACCAGGAAAATCCTACGATATCTATGAATAAGGACAAAGTAATTACATCGAGTACAATTCTTGATTCAAGTAACACAGAAGAAGCTATTATAAAAACACACATTGAATATAGTCAATTCGGGCAACAAGCCATATTGCCACCATACCTTCACTTATTGAGCTAGTACTGTTATATCTGTTTCCTAATCAAGCAAATGTACAGTATAATGTATAGAATGATATCATGTTTAATTTTAGTTTCATGCATATGTAAGACGTTATTTTTAACATGAGGACTATATACAGTCAAACCTATGAAAGTGACAATTATTTTTGTAAAACCGCCAATTTCCATTGGTTTGACTGTATAATGATATTTACCTGTGTTTGTTGGTGTTACAAAGTCTCCTTGTTTTGCTGCTAATGACTTTGAGTTTGTAGAGACAGCATTTGCTGGAGGCACCCAAATGTCGAGTGATTTGCTGCTTGCAGGATTTTGCTGTGAAGAATTCATGCTAATAGGCTTGTACACGGCTCTAATCGAGTTCAAAACGGGATTTTTATCCAAAATGATGTTCTTGGCGCTTAGCGTCGCGTTCATGTGGTCCTGGATAACGAGAAGAGATTGGGATTGACTATGAGCTAGAAAAGGGGCATACAGCAAGATGGTTGCAGAGATTGGCAACAAAACAGACATCAAAAGACGAAATAGATGCATGACAGAAAAAGATGGAGAAAGAATTCAGCTTATCATCATTTCAATTGTTGATTTTTATATACTATATTTTGTAAAAAAAAATTTAACACTTTCATTGTGAAGGGGTTTCATTGTGATAGCCAGCTTTTATGTGCATGAAAATATCGCCAGAGTCTTCTTGACTCTTTTTGATAATCCCTGGTAGTTTTGTTGTCCCAATTTGAAGTGCTGTTGATGCTGGTTGGCTTGTGTTACTGGATGATAACAAAATTCTTTGTGGTTATCTTTATGTAACTGTGGTCGTGGTTGCAGCTTATCCCTGACAATCACTACGGGTATACTAGAATGTTTGAGTCTATACTTGAATATACCGGCACCGGAATAAGCATGTTTGTATTTCGCTTTATTTCTGGATCCAACAACTAGCATCGAAGGTTGATACATCCGCAGCTGTTGCCATGCAGAAAAAAAAATTTGTCAATCAGTATTCTCATATTATCAACTGGTGCAAATACCATTTCTTCTAAAGCAAGTTCAGGTCTGCCAAATGTTAATTCTACAACCATGCTTATCTAAATTGGAATAATCATACAGTGAATATAGGCTAGTCTACATGGATTTATATATTACATTGTCCCCTTGGTGCGATTCTACTATCCAATTCATTATCTCTTGTGCTTTATCTTTTGGCTGAAGCTCCTCGTCATCTATTATGTATAAAAAATTACAACCAAATATCTGATACTCATCATCTTCTTACGATGTAAATATATATATATATATATACCTGCAAGTTGGCCTTGTGAATAGACGCCAACGACAACAACTTCATCTCCTTCGTCTACGAGATTCTAGATGTTGGTGATTTTAGGAATAGGATATGTGTCTTTGTATGTGTCAAATTGTTGTCATTAGTGATAAATACCGTCAATGCAAATACAAGTGGTTCTACACTACGGCAGTCTAAATCAATAGCCACGATAAATGTACGGGTTCTTCTGTTTCTTTCAAACCCTTTACTGCACTGCTTTAGTGTAAAAGATTGAAATGCAGGTGAGATATTGGTGACGTTGTCAAAGGAAACTCGTCTTTGATATGTTCTTGAGCTATCAAAAGAGGACTGGATCGAATGGCGTGATTCCAAAGATAACGATGAAGCTTGCTTATTTAGTTTCGAAGCCAGAGAAGGTTCAACAATCAGTACTTTTCTTGGTTTATTTTCTGCCATCATTTGCCGTGCTACTATGCGAAAGAAAGATTTCTATGTAAGTTTCCGACATCTACTATACAGTGCAAAACGATTTATTTGTTTATTGGTGAAAGCTTTGTTTTGATGGACACAGACAAAATATATAAGCATTTGGGCTAAAATAATCTGATGGCTAGAAGAAAAATTTACAATTCTGTTGTACAATATATAATATGAAGAGGAGTTATATGGAATTAGTTTGTTAAAATGCAAATTGCTATTGGCGAAATTGCTGTTGTTGTAGTTGCCACGAGTCAGTAGGTTGTTGTTGTTGGCCTAGGGCTGATACAGTATTATGGGCAAACGGAACTTGCTTCAATTTGGCAATATGCGAATGTTCAATGTGGTACTTCAGTCCATTGAGATTCTTGTAGCGTTTGTTGCAATAACCAATTGTACACATGTACGGCTTCTGAGCGTCTCTTTCTGCCTCACTTAAAGTATCCTCCTCTGAGTGCCCATGCATTTGATGATATTTAAGTCCATTTGGATTTTTATAAGCCTTATCGCAACCCTCAATAGGACATTTATAGGGTTTATCTTGACCATCGTCTATAAATTTGGTGTCAGTAGACGACCACTCAATGACTCATTTTAAAGAACTTACCACAAGTTTGGTACAATGCTTCAGATCTAAAATAATGTAGACTTTCATGGGCGGCTATAGGTGAGCTTGTATCTATCAGTGCTGGTAAAGCTTGCTTCAAGATATCTTCAGTATGTTGGCTTTGGCTGATAATTGGAGACGATAATACTTCATTAGTGGTTGTAGGATCACTAGGAGCAGGAACGTCTCCTACTGGCGTGGGCACCCGTACTTCGATGTTCTTCCGGATTAATGGGCTACTGGTAAGCGCAGCAAGTTCATGGGGCTGCGTGGGCAAGGCCGTAGAAAACGTATCAACACCCTCCATCACCATGTCACTAACATCATCTTCTCCTTCTTTTGGTTCTGGTTCTTCTTCAATAGGGGCATGATGATGTTCCTCATAATGATGTAACAGTTCGTGCAAATCTTTGACTCGAGTACCACAGCAAACTAAATCACTGCAAAAAGCAGACTCTAATTCTCTTTGGTGTACAAAGCTGTCTCTGTGCTGAAATAAAGCTGGCATCGTGTGTGATGAAGGTGAATACGACATTGCTGAAGCTCCATTACCACTACTACATAATATACACAAGAATTCATTGAACCGACTTATATTGACGACATATATATGAGATATACTTACATGGATTGTTTCCGCTTAAAGCTTATATTTATATTTTGTGATGCCATGTATGTTTATTGTTTCAATTAAGAGAATTTCTTACACAATAACAAAAGATGAAAAGGGAGAAGATAGAAAAGCAAATTATGAAAACAAGTTTCAGTTTTGGTTTCAAATGTAGCAAGGATATATAGGAAAAAGTGACAGGTTTGATGTGATCAAATTATTAATTGATCATTGCTGATTCATCGCACCAATGTTATGTCATATACTAAGCGATACCTGTTACACAAAATCCTACACAATATTGTCTACAAATAATGTCAATACTACTATATTTATATCGCAATCTCTGTTACTCTACAGTAAAGTCTCTTTAAAGGCTAATCAAGACATCTGATTATAAACTTTAAAAAAAGTAATTAGCCTTGGAGAGAGATGGGTACTATGGAAATTACTGAGGTCATTCAAGAAGTTTTCATAAAAAAAACGCACAAAAGCAAACTTTTATATTCCAATGTTAGATTGAGTCTTGTATACACACATTGAAGCGATTAATAAACTGGAAATATTTGTTTATCTAGTCAAAATACGTATACATGCCTATAATAGGAGTAACCGATGGCTAAAAAAAACAATTGTCTGTATAGTATATTTTGCAGTTCAATTTGTATACAAGAAATGCTATTAATTAATATTTTGTAATCATGTAAACATAGGCTTTTTCCAGAAAATTATTTTACTATTTTGTAATGCATTAAATGTAAACATTATGCATCAAATCAACATTTCTAGCCAAAATGCACGACGGCTTCATAATTTGTATATTAATACGCACACATGTAGGTATTAAAAAGGACAAATAAAGCAAAAATAAAGATCATTGACTTTTTAACCCCTAGAATTTTAAATAAGACATGTAACCTTTTGTGTCAAATAAAATATCATTATTTTTTTTAAAACATAGGAGATATATCTAATTTTATATAGCTCGCTTAGAAAGATGTTTTGATCTGACATTATTGATGTGACTCATACAATTGCAATATATACCATTATGTTACGATCAATATAGCCGTTACCGATTTTCTTTTTGACAGGAAACGATTTCAAGTTTCCTTAACAACGACGAGTATTTTTTAATTAGTCGTAAATCTCTATAAAAATCGTAAATTATATTCAGGCACATGAATGTGATTTTCTCTTAACCGGACTAAATCTTTTGTGCTCCATCTAACAAATTGGATATACAATATGTCTTGTACTACATGCAATCGAACTATGATAATCAAGTGAAGGCATAATAGCGGCGCGATGTCGTTAGAGAGCTAGAGACGTCTAAGATTATGATACTTTTTGACCATCAACGCACTTGATTTATATAATGTCAAAAAATAATGTTGCTTCTAGCAGACTAAAGAGAGATGTTAAGTAAATCTTTACAAATTACAATAACATGTCCTAACCCCTGCGTCGCTCTAAACCGTTGTTATTATCATGCGTTCAAACCGGGGCAACAGACTATTAAAAAAGCGCTCCAAACGGTGTATTGATTTTTTAGTTTCCATTATAAATATGTGAGAAAATAAATGTATCATACGAAATCTGGGGTACATTTAGACATGGCTTTTTGCAACTACTGCAACCAAAGAAAGTGACATTTTTTGTGCCAGTTAAAGCAGCAAAAAGCGAGAATGAAAGGCCTTTAAAAAAGGGAATGCATTCGCTTTTAAAATGTGGAAAATATACAACATTTCTTCACATTGTTTATTTTTTACATAACGGTAAATACTTGTGCCGTTTATTCTTAAAAGAGTGACATGGTCCCCACTTTTTTTTATTTTTTTTTTTATTATTTTGACTATAACAAATCACTTTCTTCTTCTCTTCTGATTGCTCTTTTCTCTCTCTCTCTCTCTCTCTCTCTCTCTTTCTCTCTCTCTCTCTCTCTCTCTCTCTCTTTCTCTCTCTCTCTCTCTCTCTTTCTTTCTCTCTCTCTCTCTTTCTCCCTTCTGTTTAGTCTGCTTTGTCTACTTCAAAAACGAGCATTTTGTTTTATAGTATTGAATAATTTCTAGAAGAAATTTAGAAGGAACCCTCCCCCCCCTTTTTTATTTCTTTTAACGATTTATTTAAACATTTGACGTTATCATCGTTAAAGAATTAACTAGCTTTCGAAAATCTAATCTGTATATATTTTTATATTGATATTTACCCCCCTTTAAAAGTAGTAATTACACTATCGTTTTCTGTATCTAGAAAAAAAAGCAATGTTGGTCACAGAAACATTTCATGGTTACATTGAAACGACGCAAGATGTATTGTTGATATTTGAAGGTTGTCGCAGAGGATTGCTTCCAAGGATATGTAGACGACTTCAAGAACGTGAGCGTAAAATGATCAGATCAGGTTCCATCTTTGTATTTGATGAAAGAGAATCAGGTAAAAAAAAAGTAACGAAAATATTCACGGCACAAACTTAGAAACTTTAAAATTATTCCCCATCCACTCAATCTTAGGCATTAAACGTTGGACAGACGGCCGAGTCTGGAGTCCTTCTCGTATTTTGGGCAACTTTTTAATTTATCGAGAATTAGATAAGAAAGCCGGTGAAAAGAAATTAGCTGCACTTAACAACAATAACAATAGCAATGAAAGAAGAAGCTTCAGTTTGGATAGCACAGTTGATAGAAACAAGGAGCGCCAACTTGTTGGTAGTTTATCAGACTCTTATAGATTTAAAGAAGACGGTCTCATCAAAAAGACAATGTCCATTATTGTAAATGGTGTAGCCCAACATCTTATCTCTTATTATGATCCTCAAGAAGTACTGCAAGAGAAATTACGTGCTCCTTCCTCGGTGCCTGAATTAGCCAGCCTTGAAATTTCACCCGAATTACTTGTCAAGCAAAACTTTAGAATCCCCCCTTTAGTCGAACCAACATTTGATCAAAATGATCATCATCTAGGGTCTATTACTCCTCCTGAGGCATCTACGTCCACCGGTTTCAATACAACACGTGCAATGCATCCTCTACGCAGTATGTCTGTAGGATCTATTCGCCATGAACAGCAACAGCAACAACTGATGTATCACCCATATCAACAACCACACCAGCACAGACCTCAATCTCCTTCGACTAATAACTTTCAGCATCCCCTATCTATACCAAATGTATATGGAAATAATAACAGCAATACTAATAATACTACAGGATTTCACGCTACAAACATGCCTTCTCCTTCGAGCTTGACATCTTCACCTAGTACACCTATGCTTTCGCCCTCTCGCTATCACCACCAGCAACATCATCAACAACAGCAGCACCAAAGGCACTATTCAACTTCATCCGTTTCCTCTATATCATTGCCGAGATTTGACCCTCGCAACTATTCTGATCCCATGCGACAAGGCTCCTCTTCGTCTTCTTTGAACCAAATCATGACCTCGGAACAAAGTGAGCGTTTTGCTTCTCCTAATCTTGGTCAGCTATTAAATCCTATCCATCCTCTCAACAATACCAATTCAACTAATGATGCTTCTTCAACTCCTGTGACAGCTTCTCCCGCTAGTAACGATATTTTGCAGTCTATGGGTATTCATCAGCACTATGAATATAATTCATCTAACCTGCGTAATTCCATCAGCAGTGCTAGCAACGGCAATAATCATCATCAAGGTAGCCATGTTGATATAAAGCTTGAAATGAACCCACATACTTCCAATGGCAGTAATGATGGCAATAGGGGTGATAATCACAATCATAGCCATTTGCATCGCCATGGCGGGGGCGCCGGCGCCAGCAGTGATGGTTGTACTGAAGGAAGTAGTGGTGGAGGCGGAGGCGGAGGAGGTGATGAAAGCGGTATAGATTATATGTACTATCAACGCCCTTTAGCCAACCATCAACAACATTTGCATAATAATTTTATGTTTCAGCAACAAGATGTTTATACAAATGCCCAAGATCATAATGATTTAATGTTAAAATAATTTGCAGATTGCCTTTTTCGTTTTTCTTTATATTGTATTGCTTTTTTTTTAAAACCCTTTCCATTGTTTCTTTTTGTTTAAAGAAATATTGTATACATATCTTGCGGTTCTTTTTTATTTATTTTCCTTTGTATGCATGTACATTTTTGTGTAAGAATTGGTCATCTCGATCAATGAAATCTTGAAATAAAAAAACTGCGAAAATCTATAATATCTACGTCTATTTGTATTGGTACAAACCCAACCAAAGAAGGTGATTTATGAGCTCTCATTTTATAGTCTATATCATTAGCGCGCTTAATGATTCGCCTATTGCCACCTTGGTCATTTCACCGACCTATTTAATCTTTACGACAGCAAAGCAAAGGTTTTAAAACACAAGCTGTGTTCTATTAAAAATGTTCATGCCTGCAAAAAAAAACCGCTCCTTTTTATGTATACATAAAAAAGGGGGAGGAGGGGACAATTACAAAGCGACAAATAAAAAGCAACCAAAGTTCATGACGAAAAAAGACGCAGCGATCAAGTTATAATGGAAAAGATCGAGTGGACTCGATTGGGAAATGAGATTAAAAAATGGATACAGAATCTCAATTCTAAACTCATCCTGATCGAATATGTGGTCCTTGGGTGCGTAGACCGTCCGTCCATCACACAGTTTTAAAGTTATTAGCTTTTATTCTGCTTCGCCATGTCAAATCCAGGTACAGATTAAAATATTAAAAAACTGCCTTATATTGTTGATAAAGAATGTTTTCGCTCAACCTCATCAGCATTGAAGATTGGCAAGAAATCAGTCTCCCAAAACTGAAGAGCAAAAAACTGGGTTTCTTCGCTGCTGCTATTTTAGTCAAAAAGCAACTACTTTTGTAGCGAAATTCCGTATATGCGTCGCCCTGCGGGAATAAAGTATATATCGGGCAGCCTTGATGATAGCGGTATCAGACAAGTATAAAACATGGCTTGATTTGTTCGTTATGCAAAGTTATAAGCGTTTATATGCATATTTTCAATAAAAATTGTTGATTTTTGTGGCCACTGTTTATGTACTATACGCATAGCTTGCTTCCAACGGAAACAATGTATGTAGCAGATGAGACTGACTTTAGAGGACATGTTATTTATCATGTCTGATCTTGGATAGCAATGTGAGGGGTCTCGTTATTAGAAGTTGTTATATCAATAACATGCTTTAGTGCTTGTGGCCAGATCAAGGGGCTAAAGCCAATGGATAAAAAAATGATTTACATCGCATGCTCTATATAGTAAACCTTAGTTGCAGCCGTACATTACGACGTTAGTACATAATGTTGGTTCATATAAATACACCAAGAAGATGTATTTCCTAATAAAAATGAAACTATTTGGCAGATTCATTTTACGGACTAATTTTGACATAATAACAGAAGGTATATACCAAAAACCATTGTTTATTTATACCGTAGTAGTAATGAAGTAAAGAAGAATATTTAAAAACTTCGTAGTATCAATAATAGAATCACCATATCAGTAGTAGAAGAAATATAATAGTTATTCGCCATCATTAAGCGTGGCACAATGGCTATGAGAGTGAACAGCTTGGACAGCTTCGTGAAGCGAAACAAGCTTGGCACATATTCAGCTCGTCTTCTTGTAGAAATACTGTAGTGGTTATAAGTAACATAAAACTCCTTTGAACAATTGCAGCTGATAAAATCTCCAGAGCATGCAATAATAGTAGCTTTAATCAGAGTTATTGACATCCAAGCTGCAGAAGAAAGTGCTTTCCATCCATTTTTGCCTAACGGACTCTCATAAAAATCAAGTAAATTGATGATTATAGAGTGTCGTATTCACATGTTGGCGTTTGCCTTTCTTCCTTCCCTTCAATCAGCTCTTCAGAGCGTTTCTATTGACTCAATATTCCATTATAGAAAATGTTCTTCAGTTAAATATTTGAACTTTCGCTGCGATTTTCAGATGCATGCTCTAGCTTTTAATCAAGCCACAGGGATTCGTTTAAATTCGCATGCTTGTCAACAGTGTTACTATTACAATTCTCTTTTTTTTTTTGCTTTTGTTTTTGTTTTTATTGTTTTTTTTTGCCTATTTTCATTAATATTTGAGAACGGAGCCATCCATATAGTTTAGAAACATGTTTACTCTTGGAATGGGCTTCATTTGGAATCTATTTAAATCTCTTTAGAGATCAGCACAATTTATACCTATGGTCTGCATTGTTTTGCATGCATCTTTTACCATGTAGCTTTAATGCAGCAAGGTCTTTCAAAACTCACTGCATTTGCTCTGTCTCATATACACCATCGAACTAGATACAAATAGTTTTATTTTACACGCTTTGCATTTATACATACATTTTTGTGTTTACGCCAGTGCAGTTCACCATAAAGGATTCTCACAAATAATAATAATTATGAAAAAAGTATATATATTCGCATGAAACTTGATTTGCCCCCAGGGCAACTATTTAATTCACTCATATTTTAATAAAAATGCATTTAGTGACTCAAATACTCATCTCATTAGCACTCGCAAGCTACATGGTACAGATATCCCAAGCTTTGCCTACAGATGGAATGATTGGTAAATCTGAAGGCCATTCCCTGAGTAAGCGTAACGGCCTCCCTCTTGTTAGCGACTTACTTGGTGGTATTGGCAATAACAGGAGTGGTGCCACTCCTAATGCAGTAGCAGCAGAAAATGCTCAACTAATGGGTCATGGCAAGATTAGCAAGACTGGCAAGAGTACAAAATCCAAGAAGCAAAAGAAGCAGAAAAAGGCGAAGAAACATTTAAAGAAGAATCAATAAATGGCCCCTGTTATTGAGCAGTTAGGGCAATGGCAAAATAAATCTTGCGTTATGGTGTACTTGAACAGCAAAAATAAAGAAGTCTATATACTTACAACAATTGTTGATTGTGGCGAAAGAAGAGTGCATATTCAGATTGTGTGAGGTATCATAATACTGTGATTACTTATTCAAGTACATTTATGATTTGTGCATGTACAAGTCATTTAAGCGCTCTATTTAGATCAGAGATCGACCTTACACTGAAATTGACTCAGATCAGTATTAGAATTTATATTGACAATACAGCCACTATATGATATTACCATAGTATAAGCTTACACAAATAGCTTGTTGAGCTTTCATAGAAGACTAACCATAGTCATTTTATCCACATTAATGTCATAAACTAGGGACATTGTATAAAATACTATCACGCACATCAAGGATAAATAACGCAATACAGAAAGACTAATTAATGCAATACAGAAAAAAAAAAATTAAAAGAGAAATACTACTAAGAAAGGAGCTATACTATGTATGCTTGCATCTACTTTATTCTTCTTTTTGTACATCTTCCTAGTAAAAACACAGAGGATACATTCACCATTTCTCATGCGGCTGCAACAGTTTTGATTGTTCATACAATGGGCCCCCTAATTGATCTTTCTCCCTTCTTTGCCTACCCCGTCCTAATTTACCCCTTACATACTAGAGTTGTTGGAGTATTTCAACGTTTAGCTACATATCACACATACAATCTGACACAGGCTTCGAATGAGGCCTGTGTTTCTT
Source organism: Parasitella parasitica (assembly GCA_025201805.1). Classification (NCBI taxonomy): domain Eukaryota; kingdom Fungi; phylum Mucoromycota; class Mucoromycetes; order Mucorales; family Mucoraceae; genus Parasitella; species Parasitella parasitica. The sequence continues at coordinate 256,224 of MU619261.1, forward strand.
ACTTGGGAATAGCGACTGCAAAATACCAAAAAGGGGGAGTATCTCGCTCAAAAAGAAGGGGAAGACTTGGATGAAACGGGATAAGGGATCAGAAGAAATGGCAGCACCAAATACACCAACAGCAGGTACAACGACAATTGGTAAGGCTGTGTTCTTGAAATATATATGTATATATTTATTCATTTTTATTCATTAATATATGATAGCTCTAATGAAAAATGTAATGAAATATTGTGGGTGTAGTACATCATTATACTCAAGACACGTGAGCCACCTTTTGCTTGAGCTTATAAAGAATATAGACAGGTGGACCTGAAGAAAGCTAAATAATAGGAGTATCTCAATGTTTCCTACTTGCAACACAAATCCTCCCTCTTTATAGTATGCATATGAGTATATATATATATTTTTTTTTTTTTTACTAAGACCACTATAATCCTTATTCATATATAAGGGTTAATTACCAGTTTTCTTTCCATTGATTTTTAATACTCTCTTTTTAACTTTATAGAACTTTTTGTATAAAATGCGCACACATACATTATTTGCCGTAGCACTTGCTAGTTTCTTGATCAATTTCTCAGAAGCAGCCACCTTGAACAAGCGAAATGAAGCGGTCGATATGGTGACAGGTTTTGTGACACCAGGAGGTGTCAGTAACTTGGCTGGAACTGCTGCTAGTTCAGTTCCTTCCACTGCTGGTGTATTGGGTAAACGTGAAGAGGAAATGAAGAGAGATCTCTTGGGTGGCTTGCCTCTCGTTGGTGGCCTTTTGGGAGGTGATGGAAAGGCAGCCCCTGCTTCAGCAAAGAAAGGCAGTAAAGGCAAAGGCACAGCATCAACTGGAGAAGATGGTCTTTTAGGCGGTTTAGTAAAGCGAGATCTCTTGGGTGGTGGCTTGCCTCTCGTTGGTGACCTTTTGGGAGGTGATGGAAAGGCAGCCCCTGCTTCAGCAAAGAAAGGCAGTAAAGGCAAAGGCACAGCATCAACTGGAGAAGATGGTCTTTTAGGCGGTTTAGTAAAGCGAGATCTCTTAGGTGGTGGCTTGCCTCTCGTTGGTGACCTTTTGGGAGGTGATGGAAAGGCAGCCCCTGCTTCAGCAAAGAAAGGCAGTAAAGGCAAAGGCACAGCATCAACTGGAGAAGATGGTCTTTTAGGCGGTTTAGTAAAGCGAGATCTCTTAGGTGGTGGCTTGCCTCTTGTTGGTGACCTTTTGGGAAGTGATGGAAATCCCGGCAAGAAAGCTAAGCAAGCTGCAACAAAGGGCAATGGTCGTGGCCGTAAGAGCAGTAGTAAAACACAAGAAGAAGGTGGTGTGTTAGGTGGTGGGTTGCCTGTTATTGGCGGCCTTTAGGGTTAAACATAATACTAGAGAATTCAAATAAATTATATTGTCTTATTACGAATAACATGTTATGCGCATGGCTTTTGCATCGGCATTTCCAAAGCAATGTATATCTGTTTGGAGCATGTTTCTGCTATATCGTTGCTATCTGTCTAATTCAGATAAGACGCTGTTGCATCTCCTTAACTCTGGGTGTGCTTAGCATCAAGCTTTTTGTCATTAATGAATTCATTACGTAAAATAGACCTTTCTCTCAACCTGCATCCGTTCTGCGCAATGGGAATTGTACAACATAGTGTAACTGACTGTTGCAATCAATAACGAATACATTTCCTTGATGTTGATCCCAAGTCTACAATGTTTCAAAAATCGGTCAAACCTGCCCACTCAGTCATAAATTTACTCCTGCAAACAGGCCAATATTATTCCATGCCAAAAAACGTGGCAGCTGCTATTTGTATGATGAGAAATCCTTTGGGAAACTTGTCTGAAATATTGAATTGATATTTTGAAAGGTTACTGAAAATATAACTGTGATAAATTGAATACACAGCACCTTCGGTCTATGAGCAAAATGGTGGCTTGAATTCAAGATACAACATAGTCATAAAGGTAAACGTAAATGATCATTTCACACTTTTTCATTAGTAAGTGATGAAGAAACATCTAGTTTGCGCCATGCTGCCACAATAGAAATACAAACTATGTGTCAACGTAAGCAACCAAGTAATCAGATGTCAAGATGAATCGCATTTTGATTTTCAGTAGAGTAAATGTATTAACAATATAGTGGTATCGTTTATTCGATCAGAGACACATTCGTTATCATTAAAAAAAAATATTTTAGCTTGAAACGATTATCTCTCCATCCTAAAACTTGACCTGTGGGAATCGTCATGAGGAGCTAGCATTTTCGATCAATTTCCGCATGTTGCTGATACCTTGGAAAACTAACACATGCAATTTCATATTTTGAGTGGATGGCGGCAAATGTGGTGTAGCTATTTATCGTGCCCAAAAGGAAAAAAAACTTGTTTGGGGTTACTGACCCTTACTTCATTGTGGAAAAAAAGGGGTGAATCGAATCAGTAGCAGTACAAACATAATTACCTGCTTTTATATTCTTGAATTAACATATGAAAATAGTCAACCTGATAACTTGCTAATCACAACACCAACACAGTTGACAACCAATTTACAATAGAAAAATGCCATGATTGTGATACAAAGGCAGGCATTCAAAAGCGGATTTATGCAAAGGGTGTCTTTTGATATGTCTCATTCGCCCTGGACTGTCCTGCTTGCCACATTTTGTTAACACAGGTTTCACCCATGGAGAAAAAATTAAAAAAAAAAAAAAGGACCGATCTCTATAAATCCCCATCCGCAATGTCTTGGAATTTCTTTCCCTCTTTCAACTTTCTTTCTTTGTCGTTTCGAATATGCCTATTAGAAAAAGAACAACAGGCCCTAGATCTGCCCCTAAACTCTTCCGATGCTTAGGCTATGGCAATTGTGACATGGTCTTCACTCGAAGCGAGCATTTAGCAAGACACGAAAGAAAGCATACCGGAGAGGTTGGTACCTTACATTACTTCAAGTTAAAACAGTCATTTACTTTTTATTGCTCCTAGAAACCGTATGAATGCATTGTGCCCGGCTGTAATCGAAGATTTAGCAGATTTGACAACATGATGCAGCATACTCAAACTCATGAAAAAACAAAAAGAGCAGCTCACTCTACTGCAAAATCTACTAAATTAAATCGAAAGCCAAAAGAGAGATCTCCCACTCCGATCAAGTCCGAGTCATTATCATCAGATTACTTGCTTGAAGGATCAAAAGATGTGCCTGCTCTGGACTTTTCCTCCATGATTGATAGTCGAAAGCTGCCGTTACCAAGACGAGCTTCTCTTACTTGCACCTCCACCACTTACAATTTACCTTTGACTTCTGCTTCGTTGATCTATCCAACTCCTCAGCAATCTCATCAAAACACACCTCGAAATCGCTGTTCATGGCCAATTAGAAGGGAACCCTCTTTTTATCAACAGCCTTATCAACCATACTCGACGAATGAAAGCTATCACAACACTCGTCGTAGATCTTCTACATCTACCCAATCTTCTGAATCGACTTTGGCGACATTTCCCTCCAATCTCGCAAATCATAATCTTAGACGAAGAATCTCGATTGATGATCTGCGTTTACCAATCGAAGATTTAAAAAATATTCAATTAGGGGAAAAGCCTAGACTAGACACTGTTGATATTACTCCTGACGAGTATGAAGCATTAGAAGGCTTTAGTCAATTCCATTCCAAACCAGTAATTGCCCCAATACCATGTTCTCCCACAGGTATAAATATCATCCTCGTTATTATGACATAAGTGGCACTAATTGTTTTCCAAAGATTTGACGCCATCTCCTATTTTGAGAAACGAAAGCCCAAACTTTGCTTCTCAAGTGTGTGCAATGAGACAGCGTGTCATGACGCTGAATGAATCATTTTCAAGAGGTTAAAACAGCAATTTTTTTCAGCTTGTAGCACGTGTATTATTGTTTGATTTTTCATTGTAAAGTTTTAATATTATTATATAAGTAAAAAAATAAAATAGCTACCACTGCGGTGTCATGTACGTTGGATTTGCTTAATGTGGATTGGCACATGCAATTTGAAGAGTTTGTTGTCATGACAGCACTTGTCTGATCTACAATGAATTAGCGAATGATCTCTTATCATGCATATGCACATTAGTGACTGTGCGCTACCGTCTGGAGCTCCTTTTATTTGGCACTCTACCAACAGAACATACTCGGGGTTATACCCTGTTTAATAGATAGAAATGGAGGATACTAGTGTCAAACTCTCTATTGATCTGACTAACAGAGTTTTGCAGCAATTCAATAAATTCTCTCATAAAGCAACCATCACAATAGACATCGGCCCTAATCTAATGTTGGCCGTAAAGTACTTAGCAAGTTCTTGGATCATCTACAAATCCATTGACGTAAGTTTCAAAGAGTTAGCCAAATAAAGGAATCGAGGATATAAAAATTGACGTCAATGATCATTTTATAGGCTGTTTTGAATGCCTATAATAGCAATAAAAAATCTGCCAAAAGTAGTCGCCATAGAATAACTAACAAGATCCGAAAGAACATGATGAAATGATCAACTCCCAAACTTGAATAGGGGTTTCAAACCAAAATGAATAATAAAGCTTCACATTGCTTTCTCTTTCGTTCCGGTTCTATACGCCTTTTCAGAAATGAATAGCTTGAGATCTTTAAAAGTTTTTTACAACAAATCCTACGATAAACGCCCAATTCTCACTCTATGCGTTGCAAATGGCATTCTTGGTGCGGTTAGCGATACAATGGCTCAGAGCATTAGCCTATACAACAAATACAACAAACGTTTGCAAGACGAATTGCTACCTGCTTCAGTAAAAAAACATCAGAGTATGTGGACATTAACAAATACGTGGGATTTTAAACGCACATTTCGATTTGCTGCCTACAATTTCTGTGTAGCGCCCTTGGGTGGCAAGTGGTACATGTTTTTAGACAAATTCTTTCCAATGCCTGTGGTTACAGGTGTGGTTACCAAAGCTGTTCAAAGTCAACTCACAAGAAGAGCAAATGGCATGGCTATCAAGCGTATGGTAACAGATCAAGCACTGTTTGCCCCTGCAGGTTTGGTCCTATTCTTTTCAGTCATGGGTTTGGCAGAAAGTGGCAAATGGGAGGGTGTAAAAGAGAAGTTCAGAGATGCCTACATGCCTGCTCTAATTGCAAACTACAAGGTGTGGCCGGCTGTGCAATACATTAACTTTAAATTCATGCCATTACAGTACCGTTTACCTTTTGTCAGTAGCCTGGGCATTGTTTGGAATGCGTATTTGAGTTGGTTGAATAATGCTTCCAAACAAGAGGAAGTTGTGTTGGAAATATTGGAAAAAGAAGATACCGGATTAGAAGTTGTTCAATCCTCTTAGATGACTAGATTATATATAAGCTTTTGTTCATTGCTATGACATATATGTTTATATACAGACCAATGCCTTACATAATTTATTTTGCAAGTTGATATTAACACTAATAAAGCATTTTATTTCAAGTTTTTGTGCCTGAACGCACTCCTCAATTAAAACTTGTTAAAGCACAGTGGCCCACTCGTCAAAGCGACTGACATTAGTAGACATTTATACTCAAAAGTAATAAAAATTGTGATAATTGTCAATCTGTATAACATTACTAATGCTTATATTCCTGAAGACGCTTAGTAAGATCAAAGTAATCTATAAATTACGGCTGTTTTAATCTTTGGAGAAATTTGAGCTGAGGGTCCAAGTTTCGACAACAGTCTTTGCTGAAGTCCTGAATCAAATTAATATGCTTAAGGTATGTGAAAATTAAATCAATCCATCAACAAGCAAATTTTATTTTAGAGGTGATAGCTGGCCATTCCAATGTAGATTTTATTTCAAACATTACTTATTATTTATCAAGGAAGCTGTTGCTGATAGATCAAAGCATCAAGTCCGGGATGAATGTGCTGCATACACGGTAATATTCTAATAGACTAACGATGTTGTATCAGACACGGTCAATCGATCATTACGAAATTAGATTGTGGACACCACAGTAACAATAAGTAATACGTTCCCTGCGTGGCAAGACAGTTTGGTGTTCTTGAAATGATGGCCAGCTTGGTGAACAAGATTACTTTCTGATTTGAATGCAGGCTATTTTAAAGTTGATAATATTGCCAACGTAACTTAGATTTACGATTATATATTCCAGAAATGAGTTCATTAGAAGGTGGACCAAGATAATAAAAATATGTACAAGAGTTCGTACGCCAAATGTTCTTTACTAGGATTTCCAAAGAATAATACAGAAATAGAAAATTTCCTGACTATAATTGATCTTGGCGATATAAATGGGTTCCACGAATATGGCAATACCATAAGACATTCATCTATACAGTGCTTCCATTCTCAATTTACCGACCCGAAAACTTGAAGTTAATTTGACCATTTCTTCGAAAATAAATTAACCACTTTCAATTAAATGGACCAATATTTTGGTCAAATTGATTACAAAGGCTCTTATTTAAAGTATTTAGGACGAATTTTTTAAAGACATCCGAATAAAAAGGTTTGGGTCAATTTGGCCGGTCAATCTTTTCCGAAAAAGTGGTCAGAAGCACTGTACCACCTAAAAGTGTCCATTATATAATGTTCCATTTTTATTAGGAAAGAAAAAAGGAAAGTTGGAAATTGCTAATTCAAACTTCAAGTAGTTGTGCTGCTTTAATAGATAAATTTGGAACAGCCATCCCTCACACGATATTATCTTTCCAGTTTCACTACAATATTCTTTCAATAATACAAAAGTGAAAGCGAACATTTTATTTACAATTAGAACTAAACAATTGATTAAAATATGGTACAAGGCTATTATAAGTGTAATGAGATTAAGGGGCATGCGCAACGACACGTACGACCACAGAATCAACGGTTTGCAAATACTTATTTTGACGTCTGACAGCCAACAAGAGAGAGGTGCCATTTTCTGGGACACTGATAGCAGCAGGGGGTACAACAAAAGGGAAACTTGTTTGATTCATGGGACCTCCAGCTAGTGTATCGGTCTTGTCGAAAAAGAATATGGCAACAGTTTCACTGGGGGCGCCTTCTTTGAACGTAACATTGACTCTTTCGCCAACGTACCAAGTGGTATTAACAGTAGGAAATAAAATTTCTATAACAAGCATGTCAGTTAGAATGCGCTTCACATTGAAGAAACTGCATATCTTCTACTTACGTCCTTGGCTATTGCTAGTGACAGGTGGGGCACTATTTAATTCAGCAACATACATTTTCGCAATTTCGAAATCGTCCATGTTATTGTAAGGAATACTTGTGGATGATGCGAACGAACATAACAAGGCAAATGCAATGGCTAAAAGTGCTTGGAGTTTCATTTTTTGCTTTTGATTTTTGTTTTTTGTTTTTTTTACAATGGGTTATTTGAATGGATACCGATTCTACGCTGGGGTTTATATACGCTTCAACAAAATCATTATCAGAATGTGAATCCAAAAGCCGTCAAAATAGGATAAAGATATAGCCTGAAACATGCGCTATAGCATCATTTGCCATGCAATTGAAGGGTTACTCGCAAATGGTGATAGGTTCGCCTGATTTCATTCATGTAAAAAAAAGAAACATGGAACAAATTTCACCTTCAGTTTTATCTTCTCGAGTGGCCAAATTTCAGTGCCACACTTTTGTGCAACTTTATATTGTTTAAAAACAGAGATAGAGTTTGGCATGGCGTGTGAGAATCGGTTTATTCATTCAAAATGTGTGAATTCGAGAGACAAACTGTGCATAGCCAAGGGGAAATAAAGGAGAGGGATTCTTTAAAGTTCGTATCCAACAAGAACATAACCTGTTTCTTGGCCGTAAACGGCAGGATCGATCATTTCAAATCCAAGATACATGAAAGCACGCAGCATGGTGCTTAATGTGTCTTTGTAATCATGGCGATCAACCGCTACAACCAAAGCACTACAGCCCGTTTTTTCCTCGGCAAGTTCAATCAAATGAGTGATACTACATTGCATCATGGCTACATGTCAGTCTACATACGCTGTAAGGCCGAGTTTTTCCTTACCATGATTGAAATTCGCCGTCAGCCCAATTCAATAAACCAGCATTTGGGCCAACAAAAGGAGAGCTGAGAAAAACCGTGTCATTGTAAATAAATGCTTCACAAGAGAGTGTTCTTATCTCTGGAAATCCTGTTCTGGTCGTCTTGATATTCAAAGTCTCATCAACCTGAGCGTGGAATATGCTAGTTTGACCAAATATTTGGACAATAAAGTCATTTGTAACTGTCCATGTTTATGGTTGTAATGAGCCACACGAAGTTGTCAGAAGCGTTATACTTACCATTACGACCGTTTACAGTGACAAGATCGACTGCAGTTTCTTGTAAGTTTATTTTTGCATCGTTGTTGTTGTTTTGGCTACCTGTAGTGGTAGAAGAAACTGATGTCATGGTTTGTAGAGGAATTGGTAATTCCTTTTTTGCAGGACTTGCTATAATCATGGACTCAAGGTGTTGAACTGCTTGCTACTGTTACTACTAATACTAATACTCCTACTGCTACTACTGCTGCTGCTACTACTACTGCTACTACTACTGCTACTACTGCTACTACTACTACTACTACTGCTGCTGCTGCTACTGCTGCTACTACTACTACTACTATTACTACTACTACTACTAGTACTGCTCGAGGGTATTATATTCTTTTCTTTGGTGGCCTTGGAAAAGATGGTGCTTGAAGCGTAAAGAAGGATTACCGTGTGTTTATCCAGTGCTGTTACTCTATTTCCTTGTAGGTGTTTCGCTGTTTTGGTTGTTTGTGGCGTTAAATGGTTAGCACAAATCATTGTATAGCATCATGTAGATTACCTGTAAAAACACCTAAAACAAACAGAAATATAAAAAAAGGGGAGGGTCAAGGGTTTAAAAAGGCTGCAATGAGTAATAATAATAAATAAAAAAAAGTTTGAAGGATAAGGCTTTTCTTTCTTTATCTGCGTATAGATGGGCTGTCTTGGAAGATTGACGATAGTAAAAGAAAAAGAAAAGGCTAGTCTTTCGGTTGGTACAGAGGGCTGTCGCGCTTAGGGGCGGTTCAAGTGTTGTAAAGGAAGAAGAAGGGATTTGGGTGAGAAATTTTCATCGCCTATTTATACGCACTACACGGAGTGTGCTTAAGCAACTAATAATGCCAGCGTAAATAAGAGCACTCGTTCTTGTATCACATTTGAATTGGGACTATATGCAGCAATACAATTCATATATCGTGTGTCAAGTTTAGAGAGCTGCATGCATCGCTTCTAGGCACTCCCTTTTTTTTTTTCTTGAAATGAACCCACAAGTACATATATATATATATACTCGGTTTCTGAAAGCCAGGCATGCCGTTTATTGCCGTTCATCACAATAAGATGCTTCTTTTAAACACTCGAGTCGAGCCATACTGCAGCTGCAGGTTATTAACAATATCAAGGAGCACTCTTTCGTTGGAGACTGCTGTTAGCGCAGTAATTGGTGTGTTTGGGTATATACTTGTTATCTTTTCGGCTGCTCTGAGGTATCCAAAGTGAAAATCTGTACCCCATTGCGAAACACAGTGTGCATCCTCCAGCACAAATCTTGTGATACGTCCATTCTGATGTAGCTGTTTGATGTCTAATGTACATTTTGAAAAGTCGTCAAATGTCATCAAGTACACTGTCGGCTTCTGCAGTGCTTGGACAATGGTTTGCTTGAATTCCACAGTGGGGATCCACCAGTTTCTCTTGAGGTTTCGGAACCTTGTTACAAAATAACTCTGCACCTGTTCTAGATTGAATGACGGATTTGTCTCTTTCGCGAGCAGGGATGAAAGCGATGGCACTATAACGATGGTAACAAGAAATGGATTATGCTGCAAGGTAGCTGGCAGCAAGTAGCACATATCTCTTGCTGGTCCAGACGGCATAACAATCAAAAGGTTTTCATTGTCAAGATGGGCATATATCGAATCTAGTTGATTGGCCATGAATGCTTTTTGATGGAACAGTGCTAGCCGCTCTTCGATTCTTTGCTGTTGGGGTACAATGAACGTTTTGTCGCTGTCATCAGGGTTAGGGTCGGCCGATGTAGGAAAGCTCGTTTCGCTTTCCCATTCATTCGAAGCATCAAAGTAGAAGGCATCTTCGCTCATGGCACGCGTTACAGATGACCTACTAGGACTGTTTAAAGCTCCATTAGGTATTTTCTCTCGATTGCTTAATTTCATATGCCTAATACGAAGCTGTTGGTTTGCTCATATTAGTCTGTATAGCAAGATCCTTTGATGGACTAATTTTACCTTGGCTACAGGGTCCATAAAACCAGATTTTTGATGGTCAGCGTCCACACCAGCCGGTTGTTTTTCTTCTGAAGGGATGGTTTCAGGCTCCTTGTCTACCACAGACCTTGTATCAAATTCTAACAAGGTGGAAAGTTTGCCCTTACCGTCTGCTTCCATATTTGTCGCCCAAACACAAGGATTGTGTGCCTCCTGCTCTTTTAATGCTCTGTTGCGTACTGTTCTATTGGAATCATCTTTTTCATAATCTAGAGTATAGTATAAGATCATAGCCACCATCTTGTACACATGTAATTAATTACTTTCAGAACTCCTCGCCAATTTGGGTTGTTCGTACGGTTTCGTGGCAGAGGCGTGCCACACCCTTGTTTTGATTGCAATAGGAGTAACAGCGTATGGCTTGACTGTGTTCTCATACCAGGTCAATTGCTCCTTGTAATTAGTGTTCATCATGTTTTTGTTTATAGAGAAGAAGCAATCAAGTTGATTTGTTCGTTTAAGCTCAGTTTTTGGTCCCTTTGTTACACGTAGCCTCATAAATGCTGTGGGGCACGATGATGGCCAAATGGCATTTTACTATCGTGGCAAAATTTGAACATAGTGTTTCATCTACCAAATTGTACACTTTTATACCAGAATTTGTGATTCAGTTACGCCACAAAAATAGATAAAGGCCATAATTGGCGTTGAAAATAGGCTCGTGGTGTTACTACTGAATGCATAAATGAGTTGTATCTCGCTCGAGCACCTAGAAATATGCAAGTTCATATTATGCCGACCCTAGCATAATGCCATTGTGTATAAATACATCTACAACAGAATGTATCCGTATTAAAGTGTAATTCTTTGGCAGACTTATATTCTATTTGACTTTTGACATAGCATTGCGTATAACTTTTGATATACACATCACACAGTGAAAATTAAGTAACGCTCAGATAGCCCTGATCATGCCTGTTTAAATCAGATTTAAAACAGTCGAAATTTAGTTTTGTGCGAAAAATTATAAGCGTTAATACGTATTTCTTGCATGAAAATTACCGTTTTTTGATGAGAAAGTTGTATATAATATGTATTTTTTTTTGGACAGGAATATATCTATAAGATAGTGTTAATTTTACGGTTACTTGAGCAGAAGTTACGATCAACAGTTTTCTAATTATGGAATCAAAAACTATGCTCGCACATAACTTTTGGTATACGTGACATGAGATAATACTTTTATAATCAGTGATTTTTACTGGCACAAGCGTCCATGATGTCCTTCGATCAACATCCACCAGGCTATCACTCGTACAATCTCGTTCATATCCATCTTGTCTATTTTCACTGTTGCTTTATAATACGTTAGCCAATCTTTCACAACGTTCTCGTTTGCGCTTCTGATTTCAGATAATGTTGTTTCGATTGTGGTTTCGTCGTCTTTCTTTTTTTCATTTAAAATACTTCCTTTGGAGATGACATTCTTCATCCCATCCCCTGCCTCCATTATAATGCGTTTTTATGTGCAGTTTCATTGTCTTTCCATTTACCTTGAAACACTTCTTGTCAAGTTGCCATGCCCTCGTCTTTGCCTCTGCTATGTGACAATGCATTTTGCATGGCGGGATTATTGTTATTGCCTGTGCTTTCTAATATTCTTCGTCTGAAACAAAATCCCTTCTGGAATGAAATAAAGCCTTTTATTGTCATATCATTAATCGAATTCCACGATTTAAGCCTAAAAGAACACTCACATTAAATCTAGGCATAAAAAGTATAGCTGGGTATTTAAAATATCTGTGAGCGATTGCATTCCTGATCAAAGTACAATCTATCACAATACAGACACTCTTTATATCAAGCAATACTTGATTATGCTCGATTTCAGGATTCGATAAAGCATCTGCTCATTAAAGTCGCAGTTGCATTAATTCTATAGATATAAACAAAAATACCGAATCCCGAAACCCATAAAAAGCTCTGTTGCTTTCTCAACCGAATATAAAATGCATCGTAAGTTCCAGTATTGTATCGAAATTTCAACTGTTACCCTGTAATGAGAGAATGCCAATAATAGACATTCTTCTTTGTGCCTGTAGAATAGACATGTTCACAGATGATGTAACTATTTCACAAATCGTATGAATATAGCTATATTCTCTCCTTCAGATTTCTTTTAGTCAAATAAAGTTAAAAGACTATAATTGTATTTTCTCGCTATGTGTTTATTTCTTATAATGTTTATTTTTATCATAAAATTATACAATTTTATTCCACCTTTTTCTATCCAAAATAAAATCATCCTGCAATACTTTGCGCCTGACTGGAACTGCAGTATATGTCGTGGTAATCCTCATTTTACCAAAGTTGGATGTGCGAAAAAGAGACTATGGGATATGAGCACGGCTTTTGACCACTTGCCGCAAGCCACTTTGAACAGACTCTTGCATTGGATATTTTGTATACTTTTGACATGCTTTTGCCGTTAAAGTATAGCGCATTGCAAATATACTTCTCTTTATGCGTTCCTTTTTGTTTTTTTTTTGTTTTTTTTTTAAAAGCCAGCTACAAAAAATGTCTTTTATCCATGCAGAACGCACGTACCCTTAAGTGTGGCAACCTTGCTTGGTGACTCAAATTAGTATTTGCAGACTTTTGACGTTGGCAGGCAGAACTCATTAATAAGCTTTATCGTATTTTTAATTGAGAGACCATAGAAGATGTAATCAACAAATGTAAGTCAAGTCGGGAGCATCGACAGAAAATCAGGTACTACAATGAAAAAAATAACACCGACTGCTGTCAATCTTGCATGAATTTGCAAATATACCCAGTTTTAGCTCGCCAGACCTAGCAGTATTAAGTGCTTGAACATAGAACATAGAGCATAAACAATTCACTGTTGGATTAATGCATTTGATATGCGGCTATTAGTACTAGGTATTTCTTGACAAGTGCTAAACGGAAATCAAAAGCAGTACATTAGCATAACATTGTTGCAGAAGGAGGTTATATGTACTACTGGAAAGTCTTCAAATGCATACAAGCAAGAGTACACTATACTCGGAGATGAAGATGCTAATAAAGGGTTGCCATTGTAAGCGATACGTGAAATGTTACCAGCTGCTTGATTGATCTGGTAGATCAAGGGAAATGAGAACGCGGCTGCGCTGTCAAAGGCATGAAGAAGATACATATGCTTATTATACACCTGTGACCATCCTGGCAGTCATATCAACTCTATAATGGTGCAGAGTCTCTTTTTTTTTTCCCTTTGTTTCTTCACGTTTCTGTCAATACTTGAATAAGCTTAAAACTGATGTCTTTTCAACGCACCCGGACGGACAAACAAGCTAGGAACGAGGCACAGCCTGATACAGGTTCCAATGATGTTGAAGAGCTATCAATTAGTGAAAGCCTTTTAGGAGACGTTCACATCGATTTCGGACAAGACGACCAAGATCCGGTATTTGATGAGGCCTTGTTGCAATATTTGGATCAACTTCCTATCGCTCCACCTCCTACTGAAGCCAAATACAGTCCCACTTTTGTTGAAATGGTGTTGAGAGATATACAAACCTTCAAAGAGGAAGCAAGCATTTATGCAGATAGAGGGTCTTTAGTTGACTTTGAAAAGATGGCTTCAGACTATGCGAGTGTGAACGATGAATATACGGTTGAACAACCGAGACGCCAGCAAGAACAAGAGCCCAATGATGAACGTGAAGCTGGTTTCCCATTTGCCTATAACGAATGTCTGCAGTTTCCATTTTCAGAACAAGCATCTTCCGAGTACTCGGCCGGACTCTTTGATCCAGTAGCCTTTTACAATGACCAGCAAGATATCAACCATACAAATGAGAGCCTCCACTCAATGGTAGACGTGAATGGAGGAGGCTTGCAACTCGCATCCACCAATCAATTACCTGCAGACTATTTCGATCTTTTAGCTTCTCTGGATGATCAGCAGCAACAAAACCAATTACTTTATGACAAGCAGCAAAGTAATTTTTACAATCTGTTGTTTGAAGACAATTCAAAGGACTTTTCGTCATGGCTCTGCTTTGAGGATGACAGTGAGGTAACACGATTCAAGGTATATTATGCGTATAGATTTGACTGATATTAAATTACTAATATATACCAAAGAATGGCGTGGATCCTTTACTTGCCAGTTCTCATCAAGAATCCGTTATGGGATGCTCCTTCTTTCCCGAGTATCCTCTCGAACTAGCAAACCTGATAGATGACGATCGTACTGCTGCTCGTGCCCTTCACGATGAAACCCACCCAAATCCACCTGTTGACACTTTTAAGGATAATCAGAAAATTGAAGAATTTTTAACTCAAATGGAGCGCACCATTGATCAAAAGATCAAAAATGTCAACAACAACAACAACAACAACAACATTAACAATAACAACGATATCTGCAAGACTGTACACTCGGAGCTACTTTCAAATAACAGCGTACCATCGCGTATTCCCCCTTTTCCACAACAGCAGCATCACCGAAAACAAAGCATAAAAAAAGAGACAAGTCGCAAACCTATTCCAGCTGTGCATATCTCAAAAGCCGACTTTATGTCTACCGAGGCTCTTGCTGCAACTACTGCATTGCAAAAAAAGCGATCCTCTTTGCATGATGACGATGATAATCCGGAATATGGCGCCAGTTTTTCAGATTATATCATTGGCACCAGCACGCCTATTAAAACAAACAGACACCTTCCCCCTGTTTCCAGCAGCAAAGTACTTTCGGATGTTGACAACCAACAAGAAGTCGGCAGTTCTCTGTATTTTAATACGCGGAGTCGAAGTCGTAGAAGCGAAAGCACTGTTAACAGCAGCAAAAAACAAGGCAAGACCGAGACCGCAAAGCCTACTTTTAACTTGACAAGGAAACGCCATTAACGATACCAACAATAAAGCCATCGATACATATTGAATAAAAGTGTAGTTTTATTATGCTGTTATTTTTTTTTGCGGTATTATATAAATATATTATGTACATTTGTAACAAAAATAAGTCTAGATTCTGCTGTAAAACTGCACCAGCAGCTTTAATTCAACCTCCAATTAACAATAGATTCATTCAACCCACAATATTCCGGGCCAGTTACATCATCTATGGCGACATGGTTAGACAAATGCTATTGTATACGAGACAGCGTAATTTTACCCGAGCTATATATTGAACCGGATAGGCCATATGTTTCTACCAGATAATCCCACAAAAAGGGGGAAACAATCGAGAACCCTCCTTTGAAGTTACCGCGTGGTCTTGAATTGGGATTCAACTTGCCCTCCCTTTCAGGATCATCCAATTCATGGTTGGCAATCGGCCCTGTTCCGATTTTACCATCACATAAGCGTAAAAACCACGAAATCAACCAAATTCTCTCGATGAAATAGTACTTTTTACCATCAGAAACGACCGACGCTCGGTCTGCGTGTTCCGCATAGAGCTGCCTTTCGTCCATACATTGTGTTCTCCTCGCCATAGCCAGCTTACCTTTTTCGCTATCACGAGTGAGTGTCTTCAAAAGTGAATCGACATAGAGTGCTTCACTAGAGTCGCCACGAGTTTCGCCGAGCAATCTCTTACAGTCAAAACAGTACATTTGCAACACATTCATACGGAACAAAATGCCATGGCCTTTGGCAGATTTATGGTAGCTATAAGCACAATCCTTACAGCGATTTCTGACATTTCCCTTCCAGATATACAGACAAAGGCCAGTGTCTTTACAATTCGCTCCACAGACGGTGCAGTTCAAGTTTTTTTCCAGCCAATTCAATACCTGCTGGTATTTTGTGACATAAGGCGCCAAGGTCGTACCAGTTACATGGCATACATGAGGACACATTTTGCAGTTTTGAGGGTCGGCGGATTTGCGAGAGTACATATCTTTCCAGTCCTCGGTGGGGAGTTTGTAGGTGATGCCATAGTGATTGTACAATCTCTCTTTCCATACAATGTCGCTGTGTGCGACAAGAGCAAACTTGCGGCACACAGATGAAAAGCTCTTGAGGTCATCCTGTGCAAGATGGCCTGCGACGATGATCAGGAGCTCGTTGTTTAGTTCAGCAAAACGCATAGTTTGAAGAGCAAGGAAAAAAAATTGCTGCGACAGGCAAGATTTATAAAGAGGTTCTTGCTTTGTGACGACCAGCATTTTGCTGTTTGATTCGCCCCTGAGTGGAGCCCTGTATTTTATTTAGAAGGGTATGATATGCGTCGTTGTAAGTGCAATACAACGAAGAAATGAAAGTGGTATAGCTAAGAAATGCGACAAGGTCATGACTGCAGATGGGCTGTTGACATGGCAAACTCAATGGTCCATTTCTGCTTTGCTGCACAGCCGACAAGAGCTTGTTCGTCTTCATCGCTTTGATCGCTGCTGTTCAGATCAAACGAGCTACTGCTGCCATTGGCATGTTTGCCATAAAGTCGCACACAAGATATACTGCAATAATGCGATTCCAATGGGATTGTCATTTTGCTTCTAAAGCTATCCAGTAGAGCATTGACCCCCACAGCGTGAGTGACAAAAATAAGCACAGAATTTGGTTTTGTTGATTTCATGCAGTGGAGGCGCGTATCTTCAAATCGATGAATCATGTCTGCGTATCGTTCAGGGTAATTAAAATCCACGTATTCAGATTTGTAGGCATAATCGATCTTTAAGGGGGGCAGCATGGCATCCAAGATTTGCTTTTTGGCTGCCATTGAGTAAGTGAAGGCTTGCTGTCTTGCCAGCTTTTCCTGCTGACGAGTAACAAAGTGCCCGGCAGAACATGACACTGAATCGAAAAATCTCTCACACATCCACTCGCCCAGACCCAGATCGATTCTCAAAGTGGGAGGATTTTTTTTCTGCCTGAGCCCTTTGATAATGCCAATAGACGTATCGATGCAGCGCTGAAATGGAGAAGTGTATATCACAATATCGATGCTGTCTGGATCCAAGCTTTGCTGATTCTGCATCAGCTCGAGCATCCAGCTGCCTGTCTTTTCTGCCTGAAGCATCCCTTGTTTTGTCGCGGGCGGATCCCATATTCCAAGCGAAGGGTCTTGAGGCTGCCACAATTTATCAGCATGATCTTTTTGTTAAAATGTCAGATCTTGTAAATAGCTTTGCCTTAAATTTATACCTAATCGTTCCCCATGGCGCACGATGAAGGCTGTCGGTATAAAGGCGGCCATTGTAAGAATTGAGGCTCTCGTTGTTAAAGAAAAAGGGCAAGAATGAATAAACAGGGAGAAGAAAGAGGGAGACATGTGCCATGAACGTCTTCCATTCTATATGGCAAAATTTCAAGTTACACAATGCGTCATATGATTTTTCATATGAATATCTGGTATATGAATCTGTTGCTTCAATGAATTCGCTAGATTGTGATTACTAAAGTGAAGACTTGCGGCTCGGAAAACTGTAAGTATGCTCTGCTGCCTTAGAACTGGAGTCTGCACAGCTTGAATTTCCTGCGAGACTGAGGAAGGAGTGAATTTCAAGTCTTTTAGAGAACATCACATTACCATAGGGGATCATTTCCCTTTATTATAAGTCTTGCGATATCTTGCTTTGGCCAATTGCATGAGCGGGTGTGTTGGGAGTATTCCGCTCGTAATAGTGCTGATTTCTTTATTGTATAATCCATACTGAAACTCAGTGACTTTTTCAAAAAGTGGATAAAGTCGATCTAGGGCTGCACATTTTCGTTTTTCCCTGTTCGCGCAAAAAATGAAAAGTTACCTAACGCCGGAGAAGACGCGAAGCATATTGGATTGGATAAACTCTCAGAACGCTCATGTTAGGAGAGGCACAACAACAGCAACAATGGCAAATCAAGATGTAAACAAGCCAGCTGCAAGTCGTACGTAAAATGCCTAGATATTTAATCTACAAAAATCAAATGATCTCACTCGATAATTGCAGAAAAGAAGAAAAGACGGCGACGCCCTCATAGAAAAAGACCGCGCAAACAGAACAAAGTGGTTTTACAAGAAGAGAAAGATAAGAGAGCGTTGCAGGAAGAGCAACAACAGCAACAGCAACATCAACAAGAGGCTCAGCAGCAGCAAGATGCGCAATATTAACTACGGAGATTCTGAATACATCCATGTAAAGACACAAAGCCATGTATGATATCCTGATATATTTTAATTCAAATAACAAATACTGACTGATTTGAGTCTGCCTACTACTACAGTTGTTTAGTTACGCAAGGGTTTTCACATTATTGATAATCTATAATTGAACGCTAATTTCCAAAGGCACTTTTGCAGTTGTTCCAAGAATATCATACTTTCGTCATCTATGCTTTATAGTCCATGTTTGTTAT
This sequence comes from Parasitella parasitica, assembly GCA_025201805.1. NCBI lineage: Eukaryota > Fungi > Mucoromycota > Mucoromycetes > Mucorales > Mucoraceae > Parasitella > Parasitella parasitica. The sequence continues at coordinate 274,847 of MU619261.1, forward strand.
TGTGAGTTTACTTGTTTACTGGTCTTTTTTTTATACAGATGCCACTTGTTGCCTGCACGAAAGATACCGTAAACCCAATGAAGTTTTATCCATGTCAATCGTAGCTCTTTCAAGATGATAGATTTTGTAATGTTGCTTTATTGGCTTTATGCGCTGTCTCATAGTGCTCTCGTAAAACTGTTCTGGCAAGACATGCTAGCCTACATTTGCAGGTACTAGAAACCTTTACGCTATCTCTCTGAAATGGGTCGGCCTATTTTCTTGGGCTGTCAATGAAGCGCACTTCTCCCACTGCCCGTCTCTGCGAAGTTTCGTTATTTCTTGGTTTTTACATACATATTAGCAAATAAAAAGTAGACGTAGAACTATAGTAATTTTCAAAATGTTTTATTTACAAATCATTTTTATGTATATATAATACTATTCCTATATTGCAAAACTTGTTAGTAAATTGAATCGATATAACGTTGTTCAACAAGTTTGTATAATATTTCAGATACGCGACAATCGACATTCCATGTGAGCTTGTACAGGCTCGGTCCGTCCGCCCGTCGATATTTATCATCCTTAAAAGAATACCAACAAGAAATAAAAGCACTACCTACCATTTGAAATGGTGCACTCTCTATTCCTTACAAGAGTTACACTCACCAACCATGCAAGAGAGAGCTTTGTGCTTATCTAAAGGGTTCAATTTTAGTAAACTATTGGCCACAATCATAAACAAAAAGGATAAACGAAAAAAATACATCAAGGCAAAAAGAGTCAGACAAGGCTGAAAACTTAATGTCTTTTTTAGGCAACATAATGGTAATTCAGGGATGAATATAATTCGGACAATTTATCATCATTCTCGCACCATGATTGTATTCTCGAAACCCTTTTTACAAGTTTATATATTTACCTTTAATGTTAGCTTTTCTTGAAGAAAGTAGAGTAGATGCCATAACACTTTTATACCTTTCAAAGAAAAATTTTTTGGGACTGCAAAGCCTTTTTGCATTCAATATCCGGGAAAGAGGATGCCCCCACAGCAATATAGCCAATCGAAATTGAATTGAGTTGCCATGTCTCCTATGACAACACATCGACGATGAATCATGATCTGATGAAAACTACACATGTTGGGCCCCTTATGGGAGGCTTTTCCATCATGTTCTGTCGCACTGAAGCAAGTAAGCCAAGGTTACATTTGAAAACTTTGGCATCTAGTTTCTCGACATGGAAAAATGCGACCAGATGTCCCAAGCAATATAGCAGCCTATCTGATAATAAAATAAATCGTTACGGTCGAACAGTGAGCAACGAAAACTCTTTAAACATCATTGTTTTTGACAGCTGTATTTCTGCTACTGGCATACTTGCAACATTATATGGCTGGCCTTTTACAGACGAGTCAGGAATGGTGTATTCTTGAGGATAATTTTGGTCCCAAACCATCGTGTATATCGAATACTAGATCTCAAGGTGGAAAGAATTTTGCGTTGAATTACTGTTAGAGCAGAAAAATCAGATCGATTGTGCCCGATACTATTTTGGAATATTCCATAAAAAAAACCAGTAAACACGATGATCTTGTATAGTCATTTGAGTTTTGCAACAGCTGAGATGAGAAGGGAGAAACATGTGTGCGCATTCACCTACCTTAACTACATGTACATGCAAACATGAGTGAGAAGAAATTATTGGGCTATCAGCATTTGCAACGCCCTGGCGCTGATACATAAACGAGATTTGAGCCGCCTTGAATTACTATAGAAAACGTTGCGTATGATATAATTACCCCTGTTTTCTAGTCTTCTACTGGTTGATTGATGTATTTTACGATACAAGGTTCCAAACAGTTGCATCGATTGTTTGGGCGTCAAAACCATGAGATTAATAGAATATTGTAGGAAAAGCCTTTTCTACCAAGAGTTAATACTTCTCCTATATTATCGAAATGCGTTAAGGAGGTGGATTCACATGAAATTGCGACGGACATGGTCTAAAATGGAAATTTTTCCTTTTCAATATATTATAAAAACATCAAAGCACACTTGCAACATTCTTTTTTTGTAATTAATATCAAAGAGGGTCCTTGGTTTTGATTGCAACAAAATCATAAACAGGACCATTGTCCCTCATGTTGCATGTATAACATGATGCCTCGGTATCCAAGGTAGATTTACAATACCAATGGGGTATGATCATTTCGTGCTTGCAACATACAACTCCTAACAACAAGCATATGAAAATCCATAGTTATATTTTTATATTATGGGCGATCATCTCACTACTCTATTAGTAAAATCGATTTTCCCCATCCTCAATAAACATCCATGTATCTATATATACATACAGGGAGTTGTTATATGCACGTAGATATGCAGTTCCATAGTAATAATAAATGAAGCATGCGTACAACTGTATACACTATACACAAACTTGCTGAAATGCAATTCAAGGTAAATTGATTAAATCATTCAAGCAGCATTTGAATTACCCTGCATATCTCAAAAAGTACACTGTATATACAATCGATACATATGCAAATAAAATGATATTCCGGCGTGTAACCAGCATGTTGATTGTCTGGAGAAGTTTATACTCATCAATGTCGATCGGCATATATATATAGCATAGTGGTGAATACAATTGAGGCGTTTTACACCAACATCAGCCAGTGATAATTGGTATTAATAACCCCAAAAGCAAAAACCATAAATATACTATACAAACCAACAAGTGTGCATAGAGAAATTAGCCGGGTTTATTGGATGTTGAGGCAATGTAAGTTTACATCACCTACACTACTGCTACCATAGGTTTAATAGGGGATCTCACACACACACACACACACACTCGATAGCTTCTCCTAATGAAAAAAAAGGGAGGGGTTATGGAAAGTCTATTTGCCAACGGAGACAGCATAGGCAATTTATATGTCAAGTTACGCCCACCTTTTTGCCTTTTATTTGTAATACGGGAAGGAGAAGTTGGGGGGGGGGAGGGGGGCAATAATAAGTATGATATGATGGTGATGATTTTCCCCCCCTTTTATTTTCTACAACATGTATAAATTGGATCGCATTAATACGACCCTTTTCTCTTTTTTTTCTTCTTTCTACAATCTCTTATTATTACCATCAATTCATTCTAATACCCAAATTCCTTCCATTCAAAAAAAAAATTATACAAATATACCTTTTTTCTTTAATACCATGACCTCGACTAATACCTCAGTTGCAACCACCCTACCTAATGGCACCCTAATTGATAATCTACGCATTGTCGACGTACTTGGAAAAGGAGCCTACGGCCAAGTCTATCTTGGTCGCCACGAAGACAAAAACGAACTGTACGCCATAAAATCACTCCATCACACCAACAAACAGCGAGCGTTGGAAAGAATGGAAATTGGACTTCATGCACGGCTTACAGGACATCCAAACATCATTCAATTGAAAAGGGTCATCCGCGATCAAGAGCTAGACTGGACACATGTTGTATTGGAATACGGTCCGGAAGGCGACCTTTTCTCTGCCATCACTGAACGAGATTTGTATGCAGGAAACCATCCACTCATTCGTCGTGTATTTTTGCAGCTGCTTGAAGCTGTTGGTTACTGTCATGACAATCATGTATATCATCGGGATCTCAAACCAGAGAACATCTTGGTGTTTGATGGCGGCAGAACTGTCAAGCTGGCTGATTTCGGTCTTGCCACAACAAACGCAATTTCTCAGGATTATGGATGCGGTAGCACATTTTATTATTCACCAGGTACATGGAAACATCAGTGTTAAATGGGCAATGCAGAATATTAACGTGGTTTTATTTTAAAGAATGTCAAGGCGATTTGTTTCAAAACAGTTCTGACCGTGTTGGTTACGCAACAGGACCAAACGACATATGGGCATTGGGTGTCATTTTAATCAATTTAGCCACTGGCAGAAATCCTTGGACTCAAGCATCTTTGAAAGATGAAACGTTCCGCGCATATTTGGCCGATCCAGATTTTTTGCTGTCCATTTTGCCCATATCTAAAGAGTTGAATCGCATTCTCAAGCGCATCTTTTGCATCGACCCCATGCGTCGTATTCGCCTGCCTGAATTAATAGAACGTATCCGCAACTGTAAATATTTCACCCGCACTGCTGAAGTCGACCGCTGGGAGCAGTGTATCCAGAAATCAAGAAGATCCCATCACCACCGAAAGCAAGAGCCTGTTGTTGATTTATTACCGCCTTCTCCACCTGCCACGCCTTGCTCTGGCCGCTCTCGATCTAGTTCGCCTGCTATCTGGCAGCAACGTATCGACCAAAACATCAATGAAAAACAACAAGAAAACGCTATGCCTGACTCAATCCTTACCTCTATGCTTACTACATTGGTAGTCTAATCTATGCTCATCTCTACTCATTTATTCGACTCATTCATTTTGCATCTGTTTACAAGGTTGATCCTCGTAAAAAAAAAGACACACCTTCATTATCTCTATCCTTCAAGTATAATTTATGTATATTTTCTTTTTTTTTTCATTTCTTCGTTTATCTATTTATAAATATGTAAAAAGCAAGCAAGTAGTATGAACCCCTTTGTCACCATCCCATGCTTAATAAAAATGATATTCCTTTATGTAAATATATACAACTCTACCTTTTTGCATTTACTAATAAAATAGAGACATGCAGGGCTCTGTGTTATATTTATTACCACCGATCAAAAAAGGCATGCGTGGGAAAGGAGATATTTATTTGTGTATATGTCTAGCTAAAAGATGCTACTGTTACCCCAAGGCTGCTGCTGCTTATTGTTAGCGGTGTTGTGGAATGGATTTTTATTATTCAGTGGGGTAGGTGCAGCTACCATGATAGTCGGTTGCTGTTGTTGAGTGGAAAGTGTAAAAGGGTTACTACTCAATGATTGTTGAGGCTGCGGTGTTAGTAATGGTGGCTGCAAAGCAAGTGTACTACTGAAAGGCGTGTTCATTTGAGGCATGGTGCTTGCTCGGAAGGGATTGACTTGTTGATTACTTGTGGTAAGCGTTGGCAGCATAGGCTGTTGAGGAAGAGCCACGAATGGTTGTTGCACGCTGGCATTTGGTGGCGTATTTGTTCGGAATGGATTATGACCAGTAGGTTGAGAAGAGATGACAGGAATAAGCTGCTGCTGTTGATTGTTGTATATGGTCACCGTTTCATTTTCAAGGCTTGCAAAGAAATCAGTCAGTTCTTTTGGCTGTCGAGTTTGCGCGTTAAAAGTAATTGTATTATTATCTTGTGGTGCTGCAGCTACGATTGATGTGCAGAAAAGTAAGTATCTACATATAATCTTTATTCGTCTGAAAACCACTTACTAGGTTCGGCGGTATTGCTGTGTTCTAGAGAAGGCTTGCTGTTGCTACTAATTTCGTTTGTATTGTCGAGATATTCTTGCAAAGCAGCAGCCAGTGATAAAGGAGCCTGTTTGCCTTGCAATTTTAGCAGAGAAACATCAGGTAAATCGAACACAAAACCACTTACATGCTTAACGGTCGGAATAGTCATACTCAAATCATTTTGCAGCCTTCGTGCTCTATCTAGAAACACACTTGTATCCTCTGTTTGTTTGGCAAATTTCTTGTAAATCTCGAGGCTGGTTCTAGCATCTTCCTTATCCATCGTGAAATAATGCTCCAGAATATTGACAATCGATTCATTAATGACCTGAAATAAAATCACCAGATCCTCGACCAACAATCCATAGGCGTACAGGCTGATACCACTATCCACATCCTCCAAAATGAAATTGCTCTTCAGGAGCGTTCCAATCTGCTTTTGCAGCACAATTGTCTCCTTCAAAAGCCCATCTTTCACTGGCAAACGTCTCAGCCTGCCTTCCTTGCCCCCCATTGTCTTTTTCACATAATCAACCCTTAAATGGCGATAGGCAATCACCCTTTGTTCCAAATAAGCAGTGTATAGATATATGTTTTGAATGTGGACCACGCCTATAACCGCATGTTGGTATACTCCCCTTTGCTGCTTTACACGAATCAATGCATGCTTACCTGATGATTTCTCTCTTAATTTGCTTGTGTCTAATGCCGAGGGCTTTGTCTCAACGTAGGATATCACCTTTTCGCCATCCCCGAGTTTCATCAAAGTGTGAATGATGATCAGAACTTTGAATATAATCTAGCATAAAACATGGATGTAGGGAGTTGAGTGAAAAATAGAAAATAAAAATAAAAAAAGATCCCTGTCTATAAGTTACATACTATCCATGAATTCTCTCTCAATCTTTTATCGAGTATATCAATAATGCTGGCAGCATTTCCAGGGCTTTGAAACGTCAAGTTTATCAAAGCTACAAACACAAGTTGCTTATTATGGGGTTTTTTTTTTTTTTTCTTTTCTCGGTGCGATTTCTTACTCTGCAAATGCTTTTGCTTTGGTGGGTTATAGTCAAGTCTGGTTGCTTTTCTAACAGCTGCTTCCATTAAAAATAGGCGTATTAGATAGGATGGAGGGGGGGGGGGAGGAAAAAGAAGAAAGAAAAAAAAAAAAAAGAGAGCATTATCTTTAATTGCTTTATTTGGTCTCTGTAAAAATAGAGGGGATGTTCGATTACTATTTACAGCACAAATGCGGATGTTTACTATTCTACGTTGCTGGAGCCTTTCTCTTGCTAGCGATTTTTTTGATCTGCGCCTGCACAAAGCCTGAGTCAAATAAATCAGTGAGTATTGATTCAGACTTATCGTTATCCTACTATACTCACCATAAAACCAGTAAATGTGGAGCGGGTAGACAATTACTGCGATAATCCACATGAACTGAATCCTGTAGTATCTTTTTAAAGCAACCGTCATCCATGCGTGGACCACAAGACGAAGCACAAAAAACGTGGAGCCAAACAGAAGGTCGGATCTCCACGCTTGTGCCATGGAGCCTGCAGCAAGGACCAGAGTGGGCAGCTCCAAAATAGAGATGACAGTAAACATGGACGATATTTGCAGTCGAGGAAACCAGGAGAGAGTAAAGATGTAGAACAGATGGTGCACCCACCCGGTCATCAGTGTGATGCGCTTGGGATAATAGATGGAACCAAGCAGTAGATCCAGTATCAGGTACGAGATGAAGAAACACACGAAACCAGTGTGGAAGCGGCTGTCCATGGCAAGCAACTCCATGTCGAGATCGGCATGGCAGAATTGGATAACAAACGGAATAGAGACGATGGTACATATTAGGCTGCTAACAAGCGTTAGGAACCAGCTTGATTGTCTTTCCTGCTTGACGCTGTCTTCACGACAGAGATGGTACCGAAACAGCAAGAAGCTGCCTCCGAGAACCAGGAAGCTTGCTGCGAAGGAAACAAGTACAGTGGGCTGTCCAAGCACTTGCGTTAACGAAATCATGTATAGGTGTAGTAAAGGAGATTTTAAAGGAACAAGACAGCAGGAAGAAGAATCGTTTATATACAACATTGTGTCGACCCACCTCATGATCCACGTTCCACCGTTGAAACAACCAGTTCATACAACTTGTAGATCAACCCATGATCTGTCTACATACTCGACATACCTCAACCTTGGCCAGGTTGATTGGATTGACCTGGTTATCACAATTACACGCCACCAATCAATGCATAAAATCATTGACACGCATTAGATTAAATCTCGTGAAATTTCCAGATTTATACATGTCATTTGGAAGAGAGTTTTATTCAATAAAGACATGAAACTTAAGCCTTGTAGGAGATGGCACCGTCGAAACGCTGCTTGAACCATTCCATGGCCTCTTCCTTCTTGATTTGGTGCTTGACACCGACCTTGGCCTTGCAGTGCTTTCTGCGGGCAACACGGTTACCGGGACGACCCATAACTACGTAGTAGTCCATACCATAGATACCAATGGAGGGGTCATACTTGATACCCAAATCAATGTGTTCATCAATACCGAAACCAAAGTTACCAGTTTGAGAAAAGTTGCGGGCCTTGAGTTCGTATTCCTTGACCTTCAAACCACGTTCAAGGATTTCCTCAGCCTT
>MU619261.1:283670-300917 GCA_025201805.1 Parasitella parasitica
AAAAAAAAAAAAAAAAAAAAAAAAAAAGATGGATTTTGAACATGGCTATAGCTATTAGCAAGAAAAATTTGAGCAGCATAGGGCAATCACAGAAACGATGTTTACATACAGCAAGCATGTGTATATTTCGCAGACTTTGATATGTAGCATACGCCAGTAATGGTTCAGAGCAGAGCGAGTGATTTGTCAATGGCTAGCACTCACTGTTGTAAGAACAGGTACTATTAAACGCATACACGTAAAAACAACGACTTGAACAATTGGCTTCATCAGTTGGTATTTTGCAACAAAAAATCAGGATGGCCTCATCCGAAACATTGGTTATCTCGGACATAACAACAGTAATATCAGCGAGACGGTTTACTCATTTAAATGCCTTTCATGGTACATTATGCATCAAAAACTCTATACAACTAGTAATCGAGGGCTCATATTCACGTATTTGTAATGATTTATCAGTTGCTGTGTGATTATGACACAAATATTTGTCTGCATAATTAAAGGATCCAATGCGTAGTAAACAGACCAGATACCTCATCATTGAGTATATATACATATCTGTGATATTTATTTCCTTTGAATACATGTATGTTAGTTTTAACAAAATTACAAAAGGCTCAACAAGCACCAGGTCAAGTACAAAAAGGAAGGGGAATATGATGATAAAAAAAAAAAAAGGTGTGTGTGTGTGTGTGTGCTTCCCTGAAGAGAAGAAAAAATATAGTATACAGAATAATGAAAAAGATATGTTATATAGTGTCTTGTTTTGTGTGTGGAGAATGCATTGAAAAATAGGTTTGGGGCTGTAGGAAATCAAGCGGATACCGTAGTTTTGATCAAAGAATCGTTGGGAGGCGCCGCAGTGGAGGTATCTACGTCCATTTTTGTTTCTGGGGGTTTCTCATTGTGCCAGCGATGGTGGTGATGGGAAGGAGACTGATCATAAATATGATATGGTCTATTTATGTCCGCTGGAGCCAGACTCTTTTGCTGCTGATGTTGCTGCTGAGCCAACATCTTTTGATGTAATTGCAGCTTTTCTTGAAGTTCGATCAATTGTCGCTGTTGGGTCTTGTGCTGCAATAAAGCTTTATCACTGCTGTTCGTATTTGCAGCAAAAGTTGTTTTGCTGGCAGGCTCTGCTCTTGGTGCTGCAGCAGGAGCGGCAGTTGTTGATTTTTTAAAATAAGGTTGACTACTCGGTGTCAAAGAAGACGGCCTGCTTAAGATACCCATCCGGCTTTCCATTTCAACACGTACTTCCAAATTCTTGATCTTTTCTCGTAAATTTCGGTTTCTTTTGTCGAGGTACTTGATGTAATCAACCGCTTTAAATAAAACTGTGCTTTTAGAGTTGTTGATGTTTTTCAAGGTTGGGACAATTTCTGTTAGATCTTTGAATCCTGATCTGATCATACTTCGACGCTTTTGCTCTGATGCAATGTGGTTGTTTCGCTTTTCTTCTTCTGTTAGCAATTCCTTGTGTGGTTTGCCACGTCGAATAGCACCACCGCCACCGCCACCGCCACCAGCACCACCACCACTGCCATGAATACTACTGATGTTGCCATGAGTACCGCTGCTATGACTTGAGTTTGGACTATGTGAGACATCATTTTCATCATTCTGTTGTCTTGGTGCTAATGATGCTTCACGCGAAACTGGAGGCTTGATAAAAGGAGTAGTAATAGCATTACTTTGTTGAAGGTAAACAGCATCTGGTCTATCCTGATGCTGTTGTTGCTGTTGTTGCTGTTGGTGCTGTTGGTGCTGTTGGTGCTGTTGGTGCTGTTGGTGCTGTTGGTGCTGTTGGTGCTGTTGGTGATGTTGGTGCTGATGGTGCTGAGGGTGCTGATGGTGCTGAGGGTGCTGAGGGTGGTGTTGCATATCAAGGTCTTTGTTAAAGTATCTCTTTTGTTCGTCCAGCGACTGAAGAATTGATGATTGCCGATGGTATTCTTCGTCTGGTTGATGGAAGGGATGCTGAGAATGTTGAAAATGATGTTGTTGGTGGTGGTTATCCAAAGACATGGGAGGAGGATGCTGAGTATCATACATTGTAAATTGAGGATCTATTTGCATGTTAGGATCAACGAAAAACTGGTCCAAAAATTCGCTGAACGCTCTATGGTCCTGCTCATCCAAAACAGCATGATTCATGGACACAGGCATAGTTTCCATATTAAATAAATCAGTTTCACTCATAGGAGGGGGTGGTGGTGGTATATCGAGAGGAATTGGCATGGCAAATTCAGGATCTAAGCCCAAACTAAATTGGAAGTCTGTAAAGTGGTTTTAGGCTGGTGGTTCATTTACACGGCTTATTTTTTTTTTTTTTTTTTTTTTTTTTTACCTTCGAATGCAACAGGCTCTTGCAAGGGCGCCTCTGCCGATTGCCGCTGCTGGCTGCTACTGTAATCCACGAAATTCCAATCCTGCGCATTGTGCTGCTGATTGAATATATTGCTATTCTGGTAACTCATCTTTTTGTAAATGTGTAAAAACAAAAAAAAACAAAAATATAAAATATAAAAAAGAAGAGTAAAATATTTTTTCTTGTTCATATAAAGGAGATACGGTATTATCTCTACTTGCTACAACTCCGCATAAACAGGTGGTGGGTACATGTTGTTGAGTGATAAACTCTCACACTCTCATACAAATGCTGCCACCCCCCGCAAAAATGCTTTCACGTCCTTCAGTGTAACACATTCAATCTAACGCTAAAACCAATCACAGTTTATTATCTAAATTGCACATTCTTTTTCCCAGTCTTCAGGCACTTGATCCTTGACAATCTTTTTGAATGCCTCAAAGGTACAGAGCGATTTATCGCCCAGTTTATGGCTCCCCTTGGCTTGACACCCAGGCAGCTCGAGCGTATCTTGGTTGTATTTGACTCGAACAAAATGCTGGTCCGACTCTTTTTGCTTGAATAATTCAAACAAGATGACGGACCCAAATGGAGGCCATCTAATCAAAGTGTCAAAACATCACCCGGCAGCTAAATTAGCTAAAATACAGTACCTGTTGTTAAACGCATCCAAAATGATTAAAAGTGGAGCAACGGTACTACCAATGACAAAAACCAGAGATTTAATACCAGATGAATATGTGTGGGTCACTTTCTACTTACGTATCATGGCCAGAGTAGATTGCCAATTTGAGCTTTTCATCATCATCAGCGCCGCCTTTTTCTCGAAGACTCATGCGATCGCGAATGACGCCCATTAGTCTGCCTAGACCGAGTCTACGAACTTCAGCAGAAGCTGTATGACCATAAAACCATTCCTTGACGACCACATCCTCCAAATCTCTCAATACACCATCATCAATGTCGGACGGCAATTTTAATCCATGAGCCTTGGCGGCGACAAGCGTGTCTATATTGTATAAATATTAAAATTTCGGCTGGGCTTCCTAATGGGGCTTATACTTACCTAAAACGCCGTTTGCAGATGGATGGCTATCCAAAGACACATCAGAAACATAGTTGGAGAGTCTCTTTGAAAGAGATTTAAATTTGTCTTGCATCATCAACGACACAGTCTTGTTGAATTCCTTGGACAACAGGCGGAGACGGTAGCAGTGAGGATTAGGGAACATGATATCATCTCTTGGATCTCTGTACGCATGACATAAAATTGAGTGGGAATGAAACACAAAGCTATTTCCCCTCAAACTACTTTACCTAATTCGAAGTTTCAAGGTAAAATCTTCAGGTCTTTTACCCTCGGGGTACAGCCCACCAGCGACTAATTGCTGAACAGATTCCTGCGTGCGTATGTAATCACTGCTTCTTAAATAGATGGCTTCCTCATTGTACACATCGGGCAAAAAATGAAGTCTGTCACGATGTTGATTAAGCACAACTCAAAGGGCTTTTTTCCGTCGCACTTACTTGTTAATGTACATTTCTCTAATGCGTTCGCCTAGACTTGTCATTCTATATCTTCCTAAATTAGTCAATTGGCCGTAATAGCTATATTATAGATGTCAGTCCGTAATATGTCAATTTAACAAAAACGTAGATTCTCTACCATGCACCGGATTTGATTGGCACAGAAAGGCTTTCTGTTTTTTGAGTTTCGACCATACGCTCTGTACGCACGGATGTCAAGCCTTGCAAATTCTCATTTTCGAATCTGGCAATGGTAGCAAACATGCTTGTATTGGCGTCGCAGAGGTTCCATACTGCAGGGAATATGCCTTCGAGACGTCTTCTCACTGGCGAACGCTCACCTATAACAATACCGTCAATATTTCCTCGAATCGAGGTGCTACCGGCATAAAATTACCGTGTCTGTGAACAATCTGCAACAACCTGAATGCACAAGCAATTGGTGCATAAGTAATTGGTAAGCAATAGCGCTCATCTATAGAATGCACACACATACCTCAATTCCAAGTCAGGAGGGTATTGCTCGTCTCTAAATTCAGGTAATTTGGCTGACATGGTTGTTTGTTTGTATACAAAGAAAAAAAAGAAGAGGCATATTGGTAGATTTCTGCACAGGTATATAAAACGACGGGAAAAAAAAATACCCTTGTCCAATAACCTTCATTTCTGTTAGTCATAATCTGGGCATCGTTCATGACTAATAATCGAGAAATCGCTGTAGTCGTGCTATCATATTATCATGGCAATGAAAACCTTTTGCCTGTTTTCTGATCATTTGCATTCTTCCACGTATACTTGTGTCATAAAAGTATGAATCTGTACAAGCAATGGGGCATAAATATCAAGATTCGGGTTCCGTGATTACATAATCCAGAGGCACCAATATTTGTTAGTAATCTTGCAGATCCAAACCTAATGCCAGTCTTGCTGAAATATACTCAATAATTAGATAGAAACCAATATGATTGTCTACAAAGATAGCATAATTATGTACATTCAGTCTTGCTGCCATCTAATGCAGATAAATCAGAAAATGGTACAAGTTATCAGATCTGTATGAATCTTTTTTTTTTTTCAAAGCTGTCTAACCATCAAAATACGTGCAAGAAATTTTATCAACGCCATAACTGGGTATGTTGTTTAGAACTTTGAAGGCATAGCAGATGGTTGAATAAAGACCTCTGAATCGCGCCAAATGGTTTTCAAAGCTCGTAGCTACCTTCAAATGCCTTTTTCACGAAAAGAACATTCAGTGAAAAATTGGCGATTTTCCATAAAGCGTAATAAGGGCAAAATGAAATTCAAAAAGCTTAAATTTGCGATTATTCACGCTTGAATCATTGAATGCAGGATTTAAACCTATGCAAGAGGGCTTAGAAGTACACAACATATTTTTTTTTTTAGATTTGAAAGATATTGACGAGCAAATGATGCCCAAAATCTGGTCGCCTGGACCCCTTCGATTAAAAACAATAATGTATCGGTGTGTTAGTATTTTTCGGCTGGCAGCCAGGTTTAGCTGTTGCTTCAGGTAGCAAGCTGCCTCGCGAGGGCTACCTGGAGGATTGAACATGATAACGGGTCAAGATGTCTAAATAAAAGACTTTTTTATTTTATTTAATTATTTTCAAGTATATTTTATAGTTTGGTAGATTACGATATAAGATGTTTGGTTTTCGCCATTGCATGTGATAATGATTTTGCATGCATTGTGCAAATCGAGTACTAATAACAGAATCCGAATTATGTTGATATTCGTAATTCACATGAATGAGAAGAACCACAAGGAGGATGTCATTTGTTGAACAATGAATTGTATTCCATAATATGTTCATTTTCGGGAACATGTATACATTTCTTTGCAACACTAGTCTATCATTACTTGAACTTGTAAAATGGCTCCTAGACTTTGCATGTTTATACTCTTTTTTTTTTTTTTTTTTTTTTTTTTTTTTTTTTTTCAAAAAAAAAATTACAAGAAAGATACTCGAACTTGTAAACATGGGTATCATAATAATGATCGATGTTCAAGATTTATATGGGCAAGTGGTGTCCCTGACTTGCATCGGCAAGTGTATCATATATGGCTGAATGTAAGATGTCTAAAAATACCGCCATAAAATACGATAATTGCTCAATGCGATGAAAGCCATTTTAAAAATTGATAACTCTTGATTGCTTTAAAATTTTCTCAAAATACGATGTAAAGCAATTTCGATGAATGTAAGAGGATCCCAAGGTCCACACCATGTGTGTTTGATTTGCATTATGACTCTTTTTTTGTACGGTGATGATCATGTATCGCAACGCATGGCAATCATGTGGTATAATAGATGTATATACTGAGTGCTCATTTTTTCATGATTGACGATATTACATTTATAATTTCAAACGATTATACTGAAGATTATCATGATAGCAGATCTTTTTTTTTTTTTTTTTTTTTTTTTTTTTTTTTTTTTTTTTCTTGTATTGTTAGTGTCACGAAACCAAAGAGGAAAATTATGCCGTAGAACAAGTGGAGATATTAATTATGCAATCATCCCTGAAATAGATAAGGGGAGGGGGTGAGGAGCAGGAGGGCAGACAAAGAAGGAAAAAGGAAGCAAAATCCAGCAGCTTGATTCCTCTTTTCTCTTTTACCTTACATATTAGCCTGATAGTGTGTTATGTTAATTTCATGAATCAAAAAGAGTATGAATATTCAATATAGTAGTACTAGCAGCACTTCTGATACAACTACTACTGATATTGTAACAATAGCAACGACGACAGAAGAATCATCGTCTACTTTGTTACATAGGCTCCACACAAATGAAAGACAATTGAGAACACTGGCTGTTATTCTTAGTTTAACCGGTGGTCTTTCCTTATCTTTTGCGCTTGGCGTAGGTATTTTGATATACTGGTATACTCGAAAATGCAAGCAAAGACGAAAACAGCACACAAAAAATGTGAAAGATGACGACCACTGCGAAGAAGGTGATGATGATGATGGTGATGACGAAAAGTCGTGCACCGCTACAAACTACTCTTATTGCTCAAGCTGCAATATGATGGTACCAGATCAGCAACTAGACATTACCTCAGAAATTCATAATACTAGCGACACAGTCATAATGCAGTCATCCATCAACACTGATGCACCATTACCCATACCATTGATAACCACCGCAGCGACTTCCATGACCTCGTCTTCATCGTCGCCGCTACCATCCACATCTGCTGCCTCGTCTGCTCATCGCATAGAAACAACAGATCTAATGAATTTACCCCCACCTCCAACCTCTCATTTACCACCAACGCCTGAACCATCCGCGCCTTCTGCTAAAGAGTTGCATCATTTGAATTCAAGCAGTAGTAGATCAAATAATCATCAGACAGAACAAGAAGAGGAGGAACTATGCCATGATTGTCTAGTTCCGCCACCAGCATATACCAAGGAATTGTAAATATGATCAACAGTGGAATTTTATGTGAAAAAAAAGAGTAGAAGTAGTACGAATGATGACAAAGGAATCTAATAATAATAAAATCGATGCTTTCCATTGTTGGAAGCAGGCCATGGATTCATGTCAACTGTGATAGAGTACTTCCTGTGGTTGAAGGGGGAGGACTAGGCTTGTTACTGGCACTGCCTAATTTGAACATACGACCGAGAGATGACCGAAGTGAATAGTTTGAGCTAGTTGATTTTGGTTTCAATGTGCGTTTATAAGAGTCCTATTTCAAGGAGAGTTTAACCATTTGTAGCAGGAAACGACATGCTCCATAAAGTATACTTACTAGATATGCTATTTGTGGTTTATTAAATGCCCCTCGTCGCTTTCCTCTAATGAACTCAATCGCATCAAGTGGCTTCATCCCCATTTCAATAAGAGCAATGGCTACCAACGCAGGCGCTCTGCCCAGTCCTGCTACACAATGAACAGCAATTGTTGGTGCAGGAGTGCCTCCCTCTTTTGCTGTTTCAGCTAGCTGTTTATTTTTTTCTACGAGTTGTAACCATTCGCGCACAATCTGTGGTGGAGGCTAGTTCAGCCGTTAGGATATATCTCTTTCTCCTCCTCTTTTATCTCTACTTACCGCACCACCATCTTTGAATGGAAGATCTAATACTTGTATATTTCTCTCAGTTAAGCGGGCTGCACTGTACGTAGGTTGGCAGCATCGAACTACAGCAACGACATTTAGTCGCATAAATTCTTCCATGTAAAAATCCAATGTCGATTCAGTTGGGCAATCAAGAATCAAAAAGCGCAAAGACGAGTTTGGACAATCAATGACTGTAAGCATGCGTCCGAGAGGAGAACCATTTCGAGACATTTTTTAGAATAAATAAGTATATGAAAAAAAAAAAAAAAAAAAAAAAAAAAAAAAAAAAGGTATGAAAAGGATATAAGCAGCTACTATCGTGGGTCTTGTTGATGGTGTTTCTTTGTTTGGAAAATAAGGAGTTACTTATGGATGCAAGCACGAGGTGAAAGTGTCGTCGCCGTGAATGAAGAGGATTTGATCAGACTTTAGACCAAAAATGCACAACATAAAAAATCAAAAGAGAAAAGAAGATGGAAAAGAAATAGAAAAAATCTTTTTCCAATTTAATACTCATGTTTCTCCGCTTTTTTTTGTTCTGAATGAGGATGTTGATCAGCATAGCACTACTCCACGTGATAATAAAACTTTCCATCTGTAATTGGCCTGTTCATGAATGAGAGGGAAAGGATCCTCCCCTTTATGATGTATATTGTTCTGATTGATGGTTGCCATGGAAACCAAACATTATCATTGCAATTTTAATCAACCCGCGTGCTCCAATGAAATGCTATATTTTATTTACCACAGTAATTTCAGAGGGATAGATGATGGCTCATCATCCAAGGATACGTTGGCGTCACTACCGACATCATCATCGTAGGAATAAGTATCGAGGTCGCTGTTATTGTCGTCATAGGAGCCGCTGCTTGAAGTGGAATCCCATCCTCGCATCTCATCAAAGATGGAACCGACATAGTTGAATTTAGACTCCCACTCCCGGGCAGCAGCGGAAGATTCAGGCAGGAGGTACATACGACACTCTAAATCATCAGGAACCCAGTCTCTTTTGCTTTTGCTGACTGAATTCTCTGTGAATTGCAGGGCAATTCCCCTCGCTCCAATATCGATACGGATCTCTTCGCCATCTTCTTCGGATGGGTCAAAAGCGCTTATGAAGTGATTCAAGGGAATGACATAGAGGGGAGGTCGATTCTACGTCCAACGGTCAGCACAATGGGGATACCACTTCTGCAGCACATACCTCTTTGTATTCGAAATCATACAGCTCAAACTGAACGCCACGTAAAACACCCCAAAAGCGTTCCCATCTCTACATGAGCAGCAGCAATTAATCGTTTTCAATAACATGGCAAGATGCTATACTTACAGGAACCATGCCAGTATGAACGTAGGCAGTAATGAAGTCCTCGAACAGGATGGTGTTATTTAGCATATTTTGTGTTCTGCGACTTACAAATGTGCCGTGAACAACCAGCAGCTGAATGTCGTTGCTTTGTCCTGCGGCTGGATTGCTGTTTAGGACAAATCTCTCTGTCGTCTTTGATTTAGGATGCAGAGCAATTTGAATGGTCTCTTGGCCCAAGCAGGCTTCTTGTTTCTGGCTACGACTTTGAAATAGGCTGCTGCTTTTGTTTTGGGCATAGATGCTGATGGTAGCAGTTGTCTGATTGTCTACGTCGCTGTATAGAGCGTTAGTATATCGACGAATGCGCTGACAAGGCTACTTGCAAAAGGAATGTTTCGTCAAACTGCGCAATGGAACTTTGTCTGCCAGTTTTTTCACTGGTAATTTGGGAGCTCAAGCACGTCTCTTGGTTGACCTGCACACCGCAGCGAAATAAGCGCGCTATAAACGTATTAGCATAGTCTAATACTCACATATTCAACTTACTTTTTGATGTGTCTGTTGCAATCACTTGCAAAACTGTAGGTTCGATTAGTAAAAGCTGTCTCATTACGCGTAAATAGAATACCTCGCAAATAAAACATGCCCTTGGGCTTTGTCTGTGCAGATCTTGGATATGAAGAGCTAATACTGCGAGTCAAAGGCTTTCGCAAGACTATAGATTTGTTATAGTTTGTAAGCGGATTTTTTACAAGCGTCGATGTTTGCTCGTCCTTGATCCAATTCAGCTTTTCCACCGGCAGTGACTCTAGTGTATGAAAAGGTCCGTTGTAATGAACAAGCGGCTCGTTGTCTACATTTTTGGCTGTCTTTTTTGCAGAGGAAGAGATAATCTTTTCTGTTGCTGATTTTTGCATGATTTGGCTGCTTTGCTGTGGCATGATCCTTCTGTTATGCCCCACTCGAAATGTTGTGCTGGCATTTGAAATTTGTTGCATTGTTTGACTCATAAAACTGCGAAAAGATGCGGTAGAGATTGACGACGATAATGAAGCTGTCGTTGATAATGACAAGTTACTGAGCAAATCTGATTTTCGAAACCTACTTCGTGAAGAAGACATGGGTGGACTTGGGAGTAGGGGGTTTCTTATTGTAGGATAATTTGACATTGTTAAATAGTCAAATAGTCAAGGAGAGGATGTGTTATTTCAGAATGGAGAGAGAGAGAGAGAGAGAGAGAGAGAGAGAGAGAGAGAGAGGGAATAAATAATGCTTCATGGTTCAGGAACATACCGTTCTTTCATCGGAAGATTTCATTCATTGTAAACAAGACTATCCTTATGAAATGCGTGTGTATCATGATTGTCTATAGACCGTTGCATCTGCAACTATTTACCATTTGGCATGGATTGAATGTCTAGATGCGGAGTGTCTTACGTGTGTATCAGCGACCACTATTAGTACTAACATAGGCGGACGCTCAAAAACCGTAAGCTGCCGCCAAGTGTGCGTTTGTAAGAGAGTAGTTGTGAAGCCTTTTTCTCCTATCGCCCTTTTGTATGAAAAATGCTTCCTACGCACCGTATTATGAAGAGCGGTCGTGGCGATTTTTATGAAGACGATAAATATAGCAAGACAAACAATTACGGATCTCGTGTAATTAAAATGGCACTAGAACTCATCATGAAACTAATGTACGCAATAGAAATCCTGGCGCAACAAGATATGGATTGGTCTAGGCGTTGTTGCCTTTTGCATGATATGCTATACATACATCCAAACAGATAATGCCCATGAAAGGGACCCCATTCTAGATGTAGATAAAGCCAGGCCTGATTACGGCCCTATTGCTGATAATGCGAAAGATGAGCCAACAAAAATTCATCCAGTGCTTGTAGCAGAAGAAGAAGAAGAAGAAGAGATATTTGAAGTGGCAGACGACGATTTCGAGCAAGAAATTATTAGCATAGATAAACAGCCAACGAATATCTTGTTCACTCAGCATCCTCCACCTCTATCGCTGACACCAAAAAGCCCATTGTTGGCTTTTCGCCAACAGACAATTATCGAGGCTTTCCAGCATGCGTGGAGGGGTTACTCTAAAGACGCATACGGCCTGGATGAATATCAGCCATTGACGCACTCAGGACATAATTGGGCCCCTGGTGGAGTCGGACTGATGATTGTAGATTCCTTGGATACAATAATGCTGATGAACCTCACCAAAGAATACGACCAGGCACGGACTTGGATTGAGACCAATTTGGATTTCAACAAAAATCAAGATGTCAATGTATTTGAGACAACCATACGAGTACTGGGCGGTTTGTTATCAGCATACCATTTATCCAACAATGATCCTCTTTATCTCAGAAAAGCAGTGGATTTAGGTGATCGACTTTTACCTGCCTTTGACTCAGAATCTGGTATTCCATATTCTGGGATTACGCTATCAAACGGCGTCCCTGTTGGTTATGGCCCGAGCAGCACAGCAGAAGCAACTACTGTTCAATTAGAATTTAGATATTTGAGCCATCTTACAGGCGATATGAAGTATTGGAACGCTGTTGAAAAGGTAATGGATAGAATGAGCGAATTGGTTGAAGCAAAGGACAGCTCTGCATTGGATGGCTTGGTGCCAATCTATATAGACCCTTATTCTGGAAACTTTGCATCGAGAGAGATTCGGCTTGGCTCTCGTGGTGACAGTTACTATGGTAAGCCATATATGCTTAATACAAACAAATGCAATGAGTTCTAAACTCAATATTAGAGTATCTATTGAAATTATACCTTCAAACTGACAAAGCCGAAATCAAGTATCGAGAGAGATATGATCATGCAGTGGACGGCATCAAGCAGCATTTGATACAGTACAGTTATCCCAGTCATTTAACGTATATAGCTGAATTGATGGATAGCTCGCAGCCCAACAATATTCACCCAAAAATGGACCATTTAGTGTGTTTTATGGGCGGCAGTTTTGCACTTGGAGTGACAGAAGGAGCATCTATCCATGATTTGGATCCATTAGATAAGAAGGATGGCGAGGATTTCAAGCTGGCTCAAGAATTGACAAGAACATGTTACGAAATGTACAATATGACTGCAACTGGCTTGGCAAGTGAAATCGTCTACTTTAATACAAACCCTGATAGTGGACCTGAGGATCCTGATATGGACATCCACATGAGAGATAAACACAACCTTTTGCGTCCAGAAACATTAGAGACTCTATTTATCATGTACAGAACAACAGGCGAAGAGAAATATCGGTAAACGTGAAATAGAACGCCTTTAGATCAAACTTGAATACTGACGAATGCTTTTTATATAGTGAGTGGGCATGGAATATCTTTGAATCGTTTCAGACATATACAAAATTACCTGACGGGGGATATGCAGCTTTAAAAGACGTTACAGTGATCCCACCTCCTGCTGATAATAGGATGGATACCTTTTTTTTAGCAGAGACATTAAAGTACTTGTACTTGATATTTAGTCCTAATGATATTATACCGTTGGAAAATTATGTATTGAACACAGAAGCACACCCATTGCCTGTGTTTTCAACGTTTTAAATAAATGTCTATATCTTTTGGCATAATACCTCAATACTAGCAATTTTACCACTGAAAAAAAGATTGACATTTCTGGTTTTTTATCAATTTGCCTCTATTTTCTGTTCAAGCTCGTCAATCACGTCTCGCAACAATTGACATTCTCTGTTTTAATAAAATGTTGTGGTTTGAACTAACTTGAATCAATCGCAACAACGGCATAGAAATTGGTCAATGCTGCCTCAGAATTCCCAATATTTAGTCAAGAAGTGAGCAGTATTGATTGATAGTTTCAGGGGCATTGTTTCTCAATACAGGGTCGATCTCGGAATTAATACCCTTCACATGCCACAGCCTTGCTTTTCCCACGATTTTTGGTTAAAAAATAATTGACTCGCTCTAAATAAAATTGCGGAGGCACCAATTTGGGTTCGAGCTCTCTTTTTCTTTCAAAAGAGATTACACATTGAATGCAAACAACAACGGCCAATTCTTTGCAGCCTATAGTATCCGCTAATGTATCTACCAAGAAAAAAGCCTCAAAACGCAAGAATGAACATAGCCTGGACTATGTTGTGCGCTCAGGATTAGCAGGTGGGGTTGCCGGTTGCGTGGTAAGGTTTTTGTAATTTTAGCAAATCAAATTGACATTTTCATTATTATACGCAGGGAAAAACTGTCATTGCTCCTCTAGATAGAGTTAAAATCTTATTCCAAGCAAGAAACCCTGTATTTGAAAAGTACTCTGGTAGGTTTACTGGTGTATTCGAGGCAGGAAGGGATATTTTCAAAAGAGAAGGCACAATGGGATTATTCCAGGGGCATTCAGTCACCCTATTGCGAATCTTTCCGTATGCTGCAATCAAGTTTGTAGCATTCGAGCAGATCAGAGCTATTCTCATGCCAACAATTGAAACAAGAGACTCATCTACCCGCCAATTCATTGCAGGCTCATTAGCTGGTAAAGAAGCGATTTTTGTTTGCTTACGACTGTTGTATTCATATCTATACTGCAGGTGTAACTTCTGTCATGTTTACATATCCGCTAGATCTTGTCCGTGTAAGAATGGCGTATGAAGTCCGCGAAAAAGGAGCAAAAAGATTGGGATTGGTAGAGGTGTGCAAGATCATTCACAAGGAACCAGCGCAACGCATTCATGTTTTCAATTTCTACCGAGGATTTTTACCCACAATCGTCGGCATGACTCCCTATGCTGGTGTATCGTTTTGGTTTCACCATATTGCCACTCGATTTTGCCGCCACCATCCAATGGCCACACCTTTTACCAGAGAAGCGATTGCCGCATTCGATGAATTTGCAGAGGATCTAACGTTTGATCAAAAGAAATATCTAGAGAAGCCTCCGCTTAAAACCTGGGCCGAGTTATTATGTGGCGGGCTATCTGGGTTAGTGGCACAAACAAGCAGTTATCCTTTGGAGGTAAATCATTAACAGTGATAACACAATACATGTATCTAAATCTGGATTCAGATTATCCGTAGAAGAATGCAAGTAGGCGGTTTGCTGGAACCACACAAATTTGTCCGCATCAAAGATGCTGTCAATGACATATACCTAGCCAAAGGATTCAAGGGATTTTATGTTGGGTTGACAATTGGCTACATTAAAGTGATACCCATGATGGCTGTAAGTTTTCTTGCGTATGATCGAATGAAGCAAACTTTAGATATTGCATGAATACCTCGATTCATTGTAAATAGACCTTTTTCTTTTTCTTTTATACAAAATCAATCTTTTGGTGAAATAAATGTACATATACACAAGCTAATAATTTATACTATATATGTGTTGTTTTCCATGCCTTTGTGTACATCAACATTGATTATTTGGGATGAAATGGAAATGGGGTAAATCCTATAAAGGCACCATCCAGAAATAGACTGTGACCATTGTGATTTCACTGGAAATAATAACATCCGAGGTCCGTGTTTGATGATTCATCTTTTCTTGTAGAAATGATTAAAAGTATCATTGCAAATGGTTTATCGGGACATGGAGCTTCGACAGTGATGTCAGAAGGTAAACACAGCAGTAAAGATATACATTAAATTCTAAAGACTGTCCTATTGTAGTGGACTGCAGTCAGTTCAGTTCTTGTAGTTCGTGTATCGCACAACAAGTCTGTGGTTTCTGTGGAAATGTCAATAAGTGCGTCAGTGGTGGATGGTTTGGAGCATTGGACAAATCAAGCTGTGGCCTAAATGATTATTACTTTCACCAGTGCCATAGTAAATTTTGCGAGCAACCGATCTCAAATGAATTACTAACGCATTTGATAATACACAGTGTCGACATTGCCGTTGGGAATTCTATCTATAGCCCTGGTTTCCATCATTGTTATAATACTTATTATTGGGTTGTCGATCCTTTGTTGCTGTTTCTGTTGCAAGTGTTGTCAGAGAGAGAATATCGAGGATGAAGATGAGGATAGACCATTATTAGGATCTAAATATCTGAGGAGATCATCCACATATTATCAGTGGAACAGACAACCGATAGTTGTTAACAAGATAAATCACACAGAAAATACAAAATCAACGTCATCTATTCCTGTGGATCAAGTGGGGGACGCAGAACCACCGTATTCATCATCAACAACTGCAAATAGCTGGGAAAATAGACGCACAGCATTATTAAAAAAATATGCTCGAGAACCTACATTACCAAATGAATAACTGTATTCAAATAAAAAATTACAATAAATCTTGCATTTTATAATCACCTGTATCATTTAGATTGCCAAGCGAACCTTTGAGATGCGGCATAAGCCATTGTTTGTAATAATTATCACCTTAATGCAGTGAGCTGTCGGTAAAATTCTACCAAATTTGGAGGAAACTAACCGACCTGTATAAGATGTGTATCTCTATAAAAGACAACATGTATTTGTCTGGTTTGTCATATGCAGAATACAATATATTTATCAGAAATGAAAGACACATCCCGAGAATACACTGGCGTTCATTCCAAGCCAGGATATAAATCGACATACACAATATCATCAATGGAAGAAGGGCAGTTCAACCACACGCAAGTAAAGATCAAGCCAACAAGAATGGAGAGATTCATGGTTTTCTTGAGCTATGCAAGGCCATTGCTGACAATGCTATTTTTTGACGTTGGATTACCACTTGCTGTGTATTACATTCTGAAACTATGGCTCAGTGTATTGATTTCACTCGTCTTGTCAGGTATCCCACCATTATTACGCGCATTTTACATTTTTTGCAAAAGAAGGCATATTGATATCCTAGGCTGTATCTGTGTCTTCTCTTTCATTTTATCCGCTATTCTGTCGATCATCAATGGAGATGCTAGATTGACCTTGCTGCGTAACTCCACTATTACAGCCGTCGTTAGCTTCATGTTCTTTGTCACTCTTATCCCTATCGAAACAAAATGGTTAAAAGTCAGGCCGATTTTCTTTTTATTCTCTCGTCTGAACAACCTCCAGTTGAATGGGTAGATAAACAAGGTGTACATTACTCTCTGGAGATAGCGGAATGGACATGGCAACATGTTGCTTCCTACCGCAAGTTTTGCTATATTTTGAGCGCTATGTGGGGTTCTGCCTTGCTAGGACACTTTGTGGCCAAGATTATCATGATTAAAAGTACATTAGACATTGACCATGTTATTCTTTACGGCAATGTCATCATAATTTGCGTTATGGTTTCTATGACTTTGGGCACATTTTTAGTCGTACGATTTGTTGGTAAAAAAACTGCTATAGAGTTACAAATATGGTACAAGCAAAATATGTATATAGATAAATCTCCATCAGAAAATCTGTGAAAAGAACAGTATATGAAATACATTCACTATAATAATCTGCATTCCACTTCTAAATTCATCTACTTACCTTAAATCAATATATACTATATATGTGCACAATTAATAAGATGTACAATACATATCTATATTATATGAGCTGGTTATTCTGCTCATTTTAGTGATTTTTACACCTTCGCTACGCTACGCTAAAAATCGTCCTTCACGTGGGTTCCATCTCGCTCTGCGAGGCTGCCAATCTCCATAATAAATGAAATTTTACTGTATTGTATTTATACGGCATAAAAGGAAATAGCGTGTAATTGTGGCACACTTGTCAAAATTAGATGCACACATTTTGAAATTCTGATGTGCAAGTAGCTGTTGTGTACATTTTTAGTTTCACACGAGCTTTCATACACCCCCCAAACTATGGTGAAAAAAATCGACCTTCGCTTCGCTTCGGTGATATTTTTCGACCTTCGTTCTATTGGGGGGTGCATAGCTCGCGCCTGCAGCGGGCTGTCCCACTCGACAATGCTAAATCAAACGAAATAAAAAAAAAGTTCCAGTTTGTATAGCACAGTTT